>JAFHBV010000500.1:0-24610 GCA_019022785.1 Pseudomonodictys pantanalensis
CTCTTATATATATTTAAGCTATAGTAGTATATAATTATTATAAATTTAGAGATTCTATTTAGAATAAAGTTAACTAGCAGACTTATTTTATTAGTAAAATAAATTAAGAATATATAAATTTATATAAACTATAAGTATTATAAGATAAGAATTTAAGTACTTAGTTATTTTAGATAAATAGAAAACTAGTAAGAGTTAGAAATTAGAAATTATCTTCTTTTCTTCTCTCTCTAAAGAGAGAGGAGAGAAGAGGCTTTAGAGAGACTTTAGAGAGAAGTAGTATAAGGCTTTACTCTTATTACGCTAAGTCTAATTAGGCTTAGTCTATATCTCTTCTTTATAAATCTTTTTATTTTTTTTATTTTTTTTATCTCTTTAGCTTAGAATAGTTTTAATTTACTATAATAATCTAAGAGGTTTACTTTATAAGATCTACGCCTTATAATATAACTAGCTTAAATAATACTAAAACTAACTTTATCTTATTTTACTATAAATAAGATAGCTATATTATTAATCTAAAAGAAGATAATCTTTAATATATCTAATATTTAATTTTTAAATACTATCTTTTACTTTATTATATTTAGAATTCTTATATTTATATATTTATTAAAACGTAGTAAGCGTAGTTATTAAAGCTTATAAAAAAACTAAGTAAGAGCTTAATAATAGTAAAAATAAAGTTTATTAAAAAGATATATATAAAATAGTATATACTATAAATTTAGATCTTATAGCTATTATATAAGAAGTTATAGAATCTATAAAAAGTTAGTTAATAAAAGTTAGTAAAAAAGTAGAGTATAGAGATAAGTAGTATAAAAAGAGATAACTTTAGTAGTAAATTATAAAGAAATAAACTACTTAAAAGTAAGATTAGTATATAAAGATTAATAAAGAATAAGAGATACTTAAGATATTATTATATTATTATAATTAAAGTTAAATAGCTTCTACTATTAAGAAATATTAGATAAATAAAGAATATTACTAAAAATATAGTAAGTAATATAGTAAAGAAATACTACTCTTTATTCTTATATATTATAGCCTTTTTAATTAATAGAGTAATTATACTATTACTCTTTTATTTTAAATATAACTTTTTTTATTATTTTATACTATCTTAACGTCTTATTATAGAGACTTATTTAATAGGTAAGAGATCTTTTCTCTTATAAAAGATTTACCTTCTATCCGTAACTATAACTATAAAGTTAAAAAAAGAGAATATAAAAAGAGATTAAATTTAATTATATATAATAGAGCTTTAAGAGTAAGTACTTAGTAGAATACTTATAAATTTAATAAGGAGCTATAAAGCTCCGTAAACTAGCTATATAGTCGTCGGAGATTGTAGAGTGCTCCGAAGGCTTCCTCGAAGGATTCGGAGCCTCTAAGAGCTTAGCCCAAGGCTTTCAAGTTGGGTGTAGCCCATTACACCTACGCGTATGCGACTAAGATAGTGCTATTAGCTATCCTCCAGACGTGCCTCGTCCAGAGATGGAACCCACAGATATTGAATGCACATGATTGGATATGTTTGAAGAGGGGAATGTACGCCTCCGGTAGGTGGGGTATCTGCTGCGGCGCCTAGAACCTGGAATGGCGCAAGGCTGGGGCAGGCAAGGAAACGCCATTTGTCGGGGTCAAATCGATGCCCGCGAGATCGCGCATGAAGAACCTCGCAGCGGCATATTTCTTGGATACGGTTCCACAGCATACCGAATTCTTGACCCATAGCTCTGCCGTGTCATCGAGTTGATGTCGACAGTTCAGCCCGAGAGTACCTTGAGGTAACAGAGGGTACGCATGGCTCGTGCGCAAGAACGCCGAGATGCAGCCCGTATTGGCGCATTCATGAGCAAACATGGTGCTGGCAGCTCATGTCGCCGAGATGCTGAAGCTCTGTTCCGGACAGGCCGACGTGATCAAGCCACGAATTGCAACAAATTGAGTAACGTAATCACCCAAACGACGCCCGGCCCCACACAACGCCCGCATCTCAACTTTTCTCTACAACTTTAAACAATAATATCTCTACTAAAATATATAATATAGATACCGTAATTATAGATCTAGAGTTACTAAAGCTTAGAGATAAACCTAATTATACTACGCTAGCGAAAAAGTATAGTATTAATTAATTAACGCTCTCTTAAAGATAGTAGAGTATATAAGGTACTAAATAATACGCTAACTTTAATTATTAACTTCTTAATGCTATATAAAAGTAAGAGCTTATAATATATATAAATAAGCTTTACGCGCGAGCTCTACTATCTATAAAGTAAATAATCTAAAATTTTATAATTTAGATTACCTAAAAAGAGCTAGAAAATAACTAAATAAATTAGTTTATTAAGCGCTATTATCTTAAGCTTATAAATTACTAGACTACTTTTATTAACGTCTAATATAATTACGCAGACTCTGCCTTTAAATATAAGCTCTACTTTAAGTTACTAAATAATAAGATTACTTAGTATAATATAGAGCCGCGTAATATTTATAATATAAATAAAAAAGGCTTTCTTATTAGAGTTCTTATAAAAATAAAGCGCGTCTTTATATAATACTAATATAAGACTAGGCTATAGTAATACGTTATATAAAATAGTAATTATAAGTAGATAATAATAATTACTTATATCTACGCTAATAGTATAGTTTTATAGCTGTTATTAATTTATTAAGCCGCGTTAGGTAATCTATAAGATACTTAGTTATAAGACTTTAACTTAGCTATTTATAAGACTTTCTTTACCTTATTACTAAGTAGATAAACTAATAATAATATAGGTCTTACGTAGCTTAAATAGGTATTTAATTAGGAGATAAAGGTAAAGATAAGGTACTTATATTATCTATTAGTACTTAATAGCTATAGATTATACGTTTTAATAAATTTTATTAACTACTATAACGCTAATTAAATCCTTTTTATAATATTATCTCTATATAGTATCTATATACTTTAGCTACTTAATATTAGCCTTTTTAAGCCTCTTTTATTAGCGTATAGTATAGAGCTTAGTAATTTTATATATAATTATTAGAGTATCTCTATAATTACTAAGAGAGACTTCTACTACTTTTTTTACTATATTTAGAATATATTCTTTACTAAGTTAAATATCTTAGCCGCCTTTAAAGCTATAGAACTATTATTACTTAATATAGAGATTATTCTTTAGTAATTTAAGTTAAAGAATATAGAGAGACTCTTATTAAGTAAGAGTAGTATATTAGTACTCTTAGCATCTAATTAGCGTAAGATTAAATAATTACTATAATAAGTTATAGAGAATGTTTATAATAAGTACTCTTATTAACTATTATAAATAGTTTATACTATTACTATATAAAAGTAGTTATTATAATACAAAAATAATAGGCTTCGTAAAGCTCTCTATAATAAAAAAAGATATTACTAATATAGTAAACCTCTTCTACTTAAAGTACTATAAAATTACGCTAATAGTACTATCTTTTAGTTATCTATAAAGGTCTAATAGGCTTACGATTACTAAGTATAAAAGAATACTAATAAAGAGATACTATAGCTTTAAAAGTTAGAGAAGTAAAAGGCTAAGAATCTTTATAAGTAGAAGAAATAAGCTAAGCTTAAAAAAAGAGCGTAATTACGCTTAGCTATTAAAAAAGTACGCCTTTAATAGTAAGAGACTAAGATTTATAAACGTAAAAAGACGCGTATTATAAAGTAAGTTAAAAAATAACTTTATTATAACTTATAGATATTTTAAAAAGCTACGCGTTAATAAAGCTTAAAAATTTTATCTCTCTTTATACTTTCTTTAGCCTCTACAGTAATTAAGGTTATTAATATACTTACTAAAAATATAAAGTCTCTAATAATTAGAGAAATATATATATATAAAGTTTAACTCTTATAACGCTATTATACGTAATTTATTACTTCTAATTAAATTAATCTACCTTTATATTTACTTCTATAAAAAATCTAGTATTTTTATCTTACGTGGGAGGCTGTAAAGCTTTAAAAGCCACTTAGATTTACATCGCCAAAACAGGCATTGTGTGGGGCCGGGCGTTGTTTGGGTGATTACGTTATCGCTTTATGCTGCTCACGTAAACGATTTCGCCGACCACCCACGGCGAGTTTTAGCAGAAGAAAGATTAAGTGCCTCGACCTTCAACGATTGCTCGGGTTAAGATCCTCAGAACCGGCTCATACTGAAGTTTGGCAACCGCGCAAGTCGCTACGAATACCCGCTTCGATCGTCGTGAAGAAAAGGAAACTTTGGTCGCGTCACCAGTGGCGTTTTCTTTTTCTTTTCTTTTTTTTTTCGAAAACAAGATTAGCCCGCTATACGGGGCTGGCCATATAGATCTTAGAAGATATCGGCTTCGAGTACACTCATTCTTGCTTCTCCATCTTCCTCACTGTTAGTTGTTTACTGAGGCAACGTTCCTCAGCAATCACGACGAGAGTATATCGAGCCCATTCATGATGGCCGTGAGCCAGAAGACCTATGGTAATGCCCAAACTGCGCGGCACCCATCTCCCTCGACCACCTGCGCAGACCGCTAGTACAGCTGTTGGCCCTGGGGTTTGCCGAACTTCTTTCTCTTACCATTTGACCGTAACTGTCTTTGATTCCCTCTTCATAGTGGCTCTCAATCATCTGTGTCCGCAAGCTTGCTGCGAGATGGATGCGAGATCCAACGCTTGATCGACCCGAGAACCAAATCTGCCATCTCATCGTGATCCGCCTTTCTCCACGCCTCATTCCTCTCATGCAACAGGTTTATCGCCTGACTTGAATCTTCGACCAAAGCCTCGGAAAACATGTCGTAAAGTACCCATAATAACTCCAGGTCGCCTTTGTCGACAATGAAGCTAAACAAGTCCTTGTGCTCCAAGAGCTCAGCGATACGCCCGGCATTTGGCTCCAAAAAATGGCTCCATAGCCCAGCATTAGTGCCCCAAGTCTGCTGCGCGGCCACTGCGACTTCCCGGAGTAAGCTATAAATGTGGTTGATGTTGTCTATAAAACGATCCAGTAGTATATTGAAGACACCACATCCGTCGGGAAGATGCTCTTCCAGTACTTGTATTGAGTTTGCAGATATTGGCAGACCATCGCAGTTCTTGAACAGCATGCTCACTAGCTCTTTAGTATCGGGACATTCTTGGTTGCCCGCTGCTGCTTCAGTGACTCGTGGAGTGATAGGGAATGGTCGTTGAGCATGGGGTAAGACGACATGCAACAGCCCAACTGCATGACTTCTTTTGACAATTTCGAGAAGCAGGGCTTCGCTCAATGCGATCTCAAGGTCAAAGATTAAGAAGAGGACCGCCACTTGGTCGACATCATTGCTCTGAATACACCAGAGAATAATGCCGTCGACGAATGCGGACATACTCTGCGAGTCTTTTTCCACGAATGCCATCATTTCGAGCAGATCCCATTCGATATCGATCTGCTCTTGCTCCATCTCATTCCATTTATCCCACAATTGGAGAGAAATTGCTTTAAACGTCATGTACGCGGACCACGACTCGCAACATTCGAGTAATTTGAGTAGGTGTGCTCTCGCCAAAGTGTCTTCCAGTTTAATGTCGGTCATGTGTTCAGCCGCCGCTGTAATTTTGCTGATCCCACTTTTGTCCTTGAGGTCTTCCAAGATTCGAGCGACGTCGGACATTCTTTCGAGCACAGAGCTTCCGGCTATTGTTGTTCCGATGTCCTGGGGGTTTTGTTGCGCTGGGCAGGTGTCCGTGGTAGATACAAGCACCGAATGCAATCGGGGATCTGGATTGAATGATGAGGATTCCCAATTCCATACGGCAGATTTCCAATTCCAAGACACGCTGTCCCAGTTCCAGAGTAGCCAGAAGGTCCTTCGCGGAGTGGAAAACATTCCATGATCCCCGAACCAGGCTAAGTTAGCCCCAGTGGTATCGTCATCGGGGCTGACATGCGATGGAGGATCGACGGCTAGCATGATGACAGTGAAATGATCGTTAGCCTGCCGCACGATCGACAATTTGTCAGACCCTTGGAGTATGCAGACTATGTCACCAATCTGGAGCCGTGTCGCAGCAACGGGAAGCGCCCATGATGCGGTCCACTTCAAGGACTGACCCTGCTTGGTCCTAAAGTGAATTGACTGCATGGTTACAGTTTGGTATCCAAGAAGACCGCTGATCTCCTTCGCACTAGGCTCGACAGAGATAATTCTGCCGAATGGGCAACCTTGAGCCCGTATATTGATAAGTCCGCGGTCGTCAAGCGTAGTAGTCGAATTATGGGGTCCAATCATGTAAGAAATCAGCTGGTCAACGAGTTGTGGTGCCGGCTTCCGGTAGTCTGGCGACAGTATACTAGTTAATTCGGTATCAGAGCTCATCCCAAGCAAAGCGTAGATCTTGTCTCGAAAATCAGTAGCCTGATAACCGCGGAATATGTCCACTAGGTAATGCAAAGGTAAGACTCCAGAGACTTGAGACGATGATTGGCGCGGGTTGTCAAGGGGGGGCTGAGAACGCAAGGCGTCTAGTGTCTGAACGTCAGATCGATGACCATGCTGCGTGATCCTGTCTCGACTTGCTTCCCACTGTATGAGATACAGGGCGGACTGAACCCGAGGAAGAAGCATTTGATCGCCGTCGTATGTTGACATTAAGAGTTGGACTCCACGGTAGAACACGGAACCAGTCATTTCCTCCTCGCCGCAGACAATGAGCGTAAAGCGTGCGGAAGCAGCTTCCTGAAGTACCTACAACAGTAAATAAGCTTGAGTGCCCTAATAAACCGTTTTAGTACAGTCACGAACCCAGACCCGACCGAACCATGGCCTTCGTAGGAGTGCTTGGACGGCATCTTCGCGCTGTTGTGCGGTCTTGGAAGTATCGTCCTTGCTCAACGAAGATGGGTCGGCATTGCTTTCGAGCCTCTTTTGACTGAATTGACTGGCGTTTCGTATCATCTGGCAAGCGAGGGGACTGTCATCAGCTTCTTCACCCAGCCATATCACAACACGACTGGCATAGGAATATATCCTCGTCATGAACTGAACTTGCTGAGCTCTTTCAGTTAGATCGTCTTGATTAATCGCGATAGCGTCTATCCACAGAACACGATCCAAGTCAGGGTCTCGTAGCCGGCGCAAGGCTGAATGCAAATTCATGGTGACATCGAGATAATTGCCCGGAGTGACTGATCCCTGGTGTGTACTGCAAATCCATATTCTTTCCGTGACTTTTGGATTGCCCCAGACATATGATAAGGCTTCATAAAGCCCGGACTGGCGATCGGGACGAAGCTTATAATGGAAAATTTGGCAGATGTCAGCCTCGCCGCTGCCTGGCAGCAATCGGAGTAGGCGGATGCTGTGGCCGTCGGGATCCAATGGGGAGTACTGATATCGCGACATGATGCAGCATGTATTTCATGGCGTGTGTAGGATGAAAAGGCGTCTACATTGATGAGATTCGGCGCGGTGGTGATGGAAGTGTGGCTGAGTGGGTTGTAGCCTAACGAGAGCTCTGGCTGACCGGCTGCTTGTAGATCACGCAAAGCACCGGTCCCGGCTCATGCGCCCCTTCGGGTAGTCTGACAATGGTGACACACTATCCCTAACGGAAGACGGTGACTTCGAGATGGATCCACTCAAATGGGCGATGGGTGCGGTTACGTTGTGTCTGCGAGAGAGTCTGGAAAGTCCACGTCTGGCCTCCAAATCCGCCGTTTCCTGTTTGGTTACTAGCGCGGCACACCCCAGGCGTTTTCCAAGGCCTCGCTTCCGCCCAGAACTGCACCACTCCACGGATCTCATCCTACATACCTTGACTGCAAGTGAGCCAGTTACCAGCCCCTACCGTTGTTCAGCTGGATATTACATTCGCCTAGAGGTCGCTCGCGGCTTTCATCTAAAGGGAAACCGATGCCGCAGGGCACAGAAAAATAACGTGGAGCAGCCAACAGAGCTGTCTCACTTTTAGACGGACATCTCACGACGAGCATGGCGTCAATGGAGAAGAGAGAAGTGGATTCGTCGACGCTTCAAACCTCTGGCGCTGGTATACCTGTAACCTCAACAGCAACGTTGGGCGGGGAAGACATACAACAAGACCACAGGCAGAAAAACCATGAAGAAGCACCAGCATGCGACGCATTGGCTGGCAATGAACTATTATCATCTGATTTGGTAACCACGGCATTTAATGCACGCTTGTTGAGTGCAGGACCCACATCACGACCATAAATTTTCGGTGCGAAATCCGGACCTCACCACATGACATCTACTCAACCCTATTCGGAAATACTTGCATTCGCAACTGTCGACTAGCATACTGACCTTACCACAAATTTTTATGTCCGACGGAACAGCGAACGCTCCACATCGTCGTAAAAAATCCCCTAGACTGAACTCACAAGCCGTTAAGAGCCACCTGGGCTCGTTGACGCGTGCCATACGACGTGGAAACACGCGGTGCCTCGCATGCCCGTTATAATTCCAGCTCCTCCCCGCCATTGACACCATGGCATCCGAACAATGTCTGCAATTTAGAAGCCTCACGCATAGCCCACGTATCCTTTCAAAGAACTCATTCTACGTCGATCAGATCCTCGATCGCCTACCGCCTCTATTCCAGCCGTCTTCCAGTCTGCCGAGTCGGTCTTTCTCATTGAGAGCTCTCTTCGATCTTTCGTTAGAGCACATATATGAAACCCCCGACCACCTCTCGATCCGAGATATCTTACGACTCCGCCGCACCAATCGATCCATCTCCTATGCCCTCGACTCCTTACCCAAGTTCTGGTCGATCCTCAAAGATGCGCCCAACACCTTGCGCGGCATAGTAGCGATCCGCACCACAGCCTACATCACTCTCGACGCGTTACACCTCGTCCTTTGTCAACGGTACTGCGACGGCTGTGGAGATTAGATGGCACCATACATTTCCCTCTTGGAACTCGGACGCCGTTGCATCCGTTGTGCCTCCGACAACCTCGATAGATGCAACAAGGAAGCTGCTTTTCACCAGAATGATTTGTACAGTGCTTCGAACTCGGGCAAGAGCATTAGCCCTCAGTACCACATTTCCGATTCATCCCGGCAACATTTTCTAATGGGCTGAACTTAGTCAAAGTAGAGGGTACGCACCTCTTCTTTCAGACGAGCACTGCACTGAAGAAGCGGTTTGAGGTTTATGGCCTGAAGTGGGTCATAGCAATGGACGATGACGAGATGCTGGAGAAAGCGGGTGATGCATCTGATACTTGGCTTTTCCCACGGGCAAACCAGCCGCGTTCCGAGTCGAGTCAAGATACCCCTTGCAATTCGTCGCAGAGAATATGACCACGGTTTTTGCGCCATGGCTGACACCCGACAATGGAGGTACTAAGGAAGCAAGAGTGTGTAGGACTTGTCAGTACACCAAGCAGCAGAACTGCTTGTATTTTCCAGAAACCTTCCAGGACCATCTCAAGGTCTGCCGAGTACAGCCTTTCAATCGTTGGTCTATGAGCCAAAGGTTTGCTGGCCGCTATGGATTGACTTTGGTTACAGACGAAGAGGTTCTGGCTCGCCATAATAGGCACTCTTGATTGGACTCACAGGGCTTTACGGGCTACCTAGCCTATTAAATTGTTTCATCGAACGTGGGAACGCGCAGTAGAGGGGAGCAGGTCATCCGACCATTGGATTCATCTACAACTTCACCCACTGCTCGGGTGAGGAGTCATCACCCCCGTCACCCCCGTCACCCCCCTTCTTCCCTTCGTCTATCTTGTTGGTCGAGGGGTCATCGCCCCCATCATCCGACTCCTCACTCTCCTTCTCCCCCTCCTTCTCCTTGCCCTTCTCCTTGCCCTTCTGCTTGTGAATGCTGCCCCGGGAGTGTCGTTTTCGGTCAGCGCCTACAATAATGAGTCAGCCTAACGACCTTCGATGAGCACCAGAGATCCGTCGGAAAGTTCGCAGGAGAAGTAGAAGCCGGTAAGAAGAAGGAAATCCTAAAAAGTACTTACGGGTGGCTGCTAGGCGTCTTGCGCGCTGGCACAGTGTCAGCCAAAAGAAAGAACCGTGAGAATGCAAAAGAGGTCGGAATCAGAATGAAGGCTTCGAGGTGATATTCTTACATACCTCATGCTGCCCCAGGCTCTTCGCTAGTATCTCCATACCGAGGTTGAGGTCCGACTTGCCTCTCACACAATTTTTCGCGAGATGCCCGGGAAGGCCACAACTCTCACAACGCACTGGGCTTACGTCAGCATATGGAAAAGCTGGGTGGAAGGCGTCTCGCGATAAGGAGTTCGAATAGGTCGATGAGAGAGTGGCAAGGCGAGCGGCGCATCGAGTAGCGATGCATGCTGTGAAGGTGCGGATGAGGAGGGTAGAGCTTACTCTTGATTGGGCTTTTACGAAGACTACGGCAAGAGTCAGCAAATGTTCACAACCTAAGCAACGAATCAAGTAGAAGACGTGAAGAGGCGTTAGGGAAAGGGTAGTGCGGAAGCAACTTACTGCGGTTTTCGACGTTCGATGGAATAGTCAGGTCCTAACTCGCGACAATAGGCACTCCTGGTTAGACTCACGGGGCGTTGCGGGCTACCTAGCCTATTATTTATTCAATCAGACGTGGAAATGCGCAGTACACGCTGAGATTTATGTTGACCTAAAGAAGAGAAGACAAAAAAAAAGGGGGGGCAGACGAGGCTTTGTACACAACGGTACTCCTGTGTCAGTGCAAATTTGCAGCCTAGCCAAAAATGCGCACGAATAACTCCCTCTTGATACACAACGGTACAATCGCTACCGTAATTTGCTCTGAGCAGAAGTGTCCGTGCCATTCTTTGGGAAGCGTATCGTCCGTAGGAAGGTACGCACCTGCTCCCTTCGCCCTTGGGACCTGCCACGCATTCTGCTCAGTGGTATAACCCCTAGGCGACAAGCGAAAGGGACCGATAGCTGCTTCCCTCGCAATCAACGTGCGTGGGACGGTAATCGAGAGTGACTGGGGAGGAACTTATCCATGGATCGAGTCTGCGCTAGTGACTATCGGGAAACGACGAAATTCAACCCCCACGAAGGCCTGATCTCCAGGCTCTCCGCACTTCGCATCGTTCAAAGACGCAACGTCATCGCATGTATTATTTGAATTAAGCAGATCCATCTCGCGGTCACCAAGTATCTTTTATGTATTAATAAATAGAGTATATTATAGCTATGAAGCTTATAATACTCTTTGACTTTAAATTCCTAACTTATATCTATGCTTTTAGATTTACTATAATGATTTATTAAGGTATTGAGCTTATCACGCTTTAAGTATAGATAGTAGCATTATGATTACGGAGGTCTCAGCTACTTCCGTGCTGGATCTTGTCTTCTGTGACAAGCTTGTTTAAAATTGCAACTGCACGCCCTCAACCTGAGCCTCCTCCTTCGTATAGCTAACGCCATGAACCTTCAAACCCTGAGCATTAAGCAACGAAATAGTTCCTCCCTTGTTCGACAGCGTGGCAACCCCGACTTCGAACGTCTTCGATTCTCCTACACCAATTGTAGCACCGCTGGGCAGCGTCTGCGATGCGCCACTTCGGTTCGCGATCGCCCAGCCGGTAACACCCACAATCGCTGGCGACCGATTCTTTAGCGTAACAGTCTCTGGCGCCACGCCGGGCTGCCCGTCCGCTCCTACGGGGTTCACCAGCGCATGAGTAATCACAACCGGCCTATCTGCATATTCGAATCCGTGCTTGTTCTCATCTGGCGTGTCGGGATCCAGGAAATCAGCCCAAGTAAGATACCCCGACAAAGGGGTCGGCTGGCCCGTGCGATCATCTGTATGCACAGCCTGCGACGCAAAGCCAATGAAGACGGCCTCCCAGTGGTCTTTGAATTGGAAGATGATGCCGCCATCGTGCCAGACGCCGTTGTCACGGGCCCATTTGCGGGGGCTGCCTTGGTTCATGTGCACGTTGTGGATGCCCTTACCGTCGCTGAAGTGGGATCCGTAGATGTAGATGGTGGCTTTTTCTGCGATGCTCTTGTCAAGGATAGGAACTAGCATGTTGATGATGTCGTTGTTGGGTCCGGGGATGTCATGAGGTAGAATCCTGCCGGTGTCTCGCTGGAACAGATTTCCGCGGATGTAATCAAGAGCAAGACTTCCTCTGCCGGCATTGTCGAGAGGTTCGAAGCCAGACTGAAGCCTCGAAAGGTCCGCAGTGATGGGGTGCTTAAAGTCAGGAGCACCCCAGTAGACGAGCCGAGAGTCTGAATGGTCGCCAGACTTGATGTTTATGGCTGCTCGGGCGTTGCCGGGCTCGTCGTCTTTAAAGATGAGGGAGAGGTGGGGAGATTTCGGGTCCTGCTCGTGGGTTTCGTAGGTGTAGCTCACCGGAGTGGCTTTCCAGACGCCATAGTCTGTGATGGGCATTTTGAAGATGATATCGTTTTAGTATCGGAAGAAGACACAAACGGATCAGAATTCAGGTGTGTTAATGGTCAGTGAAAAACGGTTTGCGGGAATATTTATACATCCCAACAAGTCCGAGCACACTGGAGAGCACGCGGGAGCTTCCGTATGCAATAGCGGGGTCGAGAATGGATGAGCCAATGAATTCGAACACGTGAATGTTCCAGAGACGCGAATGGAAATATCTGTCGAGCTGAGATGCTTCATGTCGAGAGAGAAGGCTGAGATTGCGAGAGCTGAGCACGACTGACCTTTTGCTGCAAATATGCTCGGTGGCTGTCTTGGCCCAAGCCTCCCAGTACGCGAAGCAACGATTCTGCCTGGAGTTTGATTCCTCATAGCCTGCCGCATTCGAAAAGCGCCTGGCATGGTTTGCTATCGATGATTGATTTTTGCGTCGAACAATGCTGCCATCTGCAAGCCCTGAGAGTGATACTCCGAGTGGAAAATGGCCCCTCTCATGCATGTCAGCCTACTCCGGGCCAGCAGATGGATTCCTGGTTCACCTACTCAGATCAATAATTTCCATGGGCCGATGGTCAGCATTGGATGCATCAAGAGGCCGGCTGACGCGTCAATGCCTCCAGCTTTCGCCAAGGTGTAGGAGGCTTCGAAGGCGCGAGCCTGGAGCGATCGGCCAAGAGGATTGCGGTCTCGGCACCTTGACAAGCGCAGGATAGTGCTTTCGCTTTTTCATTGTCCAGAGGGAGGAGTGTGGCGTAGTATGTACACCGATGTGAAGCTAAAGAGGGATAGGAAGATCCCTCACGGCTCGCCACGGCTAGCGCTGGCCCAGTGCTAGATTCGGCTTAGCGTCATCGGCATATCCCTGAGTTTTAGACAGCCCTTTTGAATCACATCGAACAACCCCATCACATTCCTCCCGCTCCGAGATACTTCCTTCTTCTATTCAATCTACATAAGCTGCTGCTATCACGCCTGCTACCTTGCTATTGAGCGTGCCACAATAAACGGCACTATTCAAGAAGGCGGCCTCAAGTCATCGTTGCGCATCATGAGAGACAGCCCTTGGGCCCACATCGTTGACCGCTCTTGCATGCCATGGTCTCTGAGGGGCATCTGCGAGCTTTTGTTTGGCTTTTCGGCTGGGTAATCATGTTCCCGTGCATATGCAAGCCACAGCACGGTCTACCACCTGATGTGAGAGATAACGAAGTCCGTGGATCTCCTCTAAGACGGTGCAAAACGTTAAGATCGTGATTTGATGGATGATCCGGGTGGAAATGGGAATCCTGGACCCCTTAGAAGGGGCTCTGATTCGATGACATTGAGGCATTCCTCAATCTCACAGAATTCACAGCCACACCACAATCACATCACAGTAAAAAAAACCTCCATCAACCAGATCGTTTGTATCACAATCTGAACTCGGGTTGATGATAGACCATTTATTGATTACTCTGAGAACTTAGCACTCGACTTAGCTCGATGATGTGACTGTTGACTGCTTAGATCCCGGATCAGGACCTGGGCATCTGCCCCATACGTCCAATAAAGCATCAAAGCCGATTCTCTCGATCCGGATAGCAACAGCGCACAAAACCTCAACCCATCGGTTCCGCAACCACACTCTTCTCCCGCATCTTTTGAGGCCTTAGCTTCATCGCCACCTCTCGGCTCTTCCATCACTACTTCTTCTTCCCAAACTTCTAAGTCTTTGTCGCACGCCGTTCATTTCGCGGTTCCGACGCCAGCCATACGGCAACTGCCGTTCAGCATGTTTAAATTGTACTTCGAAGAACCCCGTTACATTTCGACACTACTAAAGGATTTGGTTAGTGTTGCAGTCGTCTGAATCAATTCGAGTCACGCAGAATTGCATAGGTGCAGAGCCAATGCTCTGGGTTCTTTGTTCTTCTCTTGGCAAGTTTCCGCGCATAATCCAAGCACACGTGGCAAACTTAACAGCGGGCGAAGAAGTAACACTGTATGATCAAATTCAGCGAAAGCAGCTACCACTTCTCTCTAAAAAAGAAAGACAACTCTTCCCTCATCCGTGTCGCTGGCAATTAGATGAACTTGCTTTTGTCCATTAGCGGTCACATCCTTGTCGCTGAAGTACACGAACTGATTGTTCGCCTTGCACTTAAGCACATAATACCCACTTGCATGCCACTGCTGTTGGGCCGGGGTTGAAACCACCGAGAACATGCTTCCCGGAAGAGCCTTCGGTTGGTGGACAGAAAAGACATTGGGGTTACCGCCAGGTGTCTTGACGTTCGCGTCTCCGTACAGCCACGTGCCAAAGGCACTGTTCTTGAATGTGGTGTATCCAGGAGTCTCCGCAGGCGCCATGACCCAGGTATCGGACGTTGCTCCCGCTGGTGGGCTGTGATATACTTCCCAAGATGGGGAAGGAGATGGAGGACCGCCAGTGATTACCTGGGTGCCGCTCGCATGGATGCAATCCCCACTACCCTTAGCCACCCATAGAGTCGGGTCTTGAGGCATATCGCCGATGAGTTGGAAAGCTCCCGATCTGATCAGCTTGAGCTGCTTCCTCACATCATTGATCGGCCCAGAGGGCTTGGCTCCTGCGGTTGCAAGCAAAGCCTCCATACGGTCTATCATTGGCTTCAGGACTGAGTCGTGGTTCTGGCGGCTGAAGATAGTATTCGCATACGTTTTGATCTGGGCGAACAGCTTCGTGGTCGCTGCCTTGTCCTTGCGAATCAAACCCGACAGCACCGAATTTCCACCGATATTGAAATCGCGGCCCTCTTGCATGATCTGGTCGATGCCGCACGGGATGAACTTGAGCTTAACGTCATTCATACCCGGGTTCGCAACTGCCACAGTGTCATTGTAGATGTAGGTATTGTTCTTATTCTGGGTGAATCCGTCCCAGTGTTTCAACAGCGTCTCCATTGCGAAGAACTTCGTGAAGGCGTCGATATCGACGAGCTTTTGTGCTGCAACCAGGCCTTCGGATGCCATCTTGTCCGCGGCCAGCTTGATATCCTTCTGGTCCTTGTACTCTGAAAAGCCCTCGTAGCTGATGCGGTTCGCGGCAATGGTAGCCGGATCGATGTCCTCCCCTACTTCAATTTCATAACAGTTACCCTTGGCGTTGCCGAAGTTGCGCTCAAGAAAGCCCTTCTTTATCGGTTCCAGGTTCAGGTAGACGCCCATGTCCGTGCCGTTCACGATCAACTTCGCGAAATTGCACTGCGCATACGGAACTCCTGCTTGCTTGAACAGTTCATATCCAAGCGGTTGTCGTATGAACGAGTCATCTTGCTTGCAATTGTTCAGCGTGATGGCTTTGGTCCCAATGAGAGCTTCCACGGGCTTCTCATTGTCGGGGCCAAAGTGCGCAAAGTCGATTCTCAATGATGGCTTTGTGGTACTGAAGGATCCACAGTATGACTTCTTGATGATGCCCACGGTGGGAAATGTGCCTTTCTGCGCAGGAAATTTCGTGCCAGAAATCGTGACAGAGGTTGCTTTGAACCAGTCAAAGCGGTCTCCGACATAGGAGAAGTTGCAGCGGCCACCGCGCGGCTGCGCGTCCTTGAGGGCGGCCCAGTCAGCGTCGGGCATAGTGACGCTGATGGTCAGCAGATTCTCGAGGGCATAGAAAGAATTAAGGAGGGTTTGTTTGTTCGTGCCGGCTCCAGTGGAGCTTGTGTTGAAGCCGGAAGACATGTTTGCTGCTATCGACGGATGATGTTTCAGATCTTAGTGGTAATATTAATTCCTCGGCAAATATTCGCCGATGTTTTTGGAAGAATACTCAAGGTCCACAGCTGAAAGCTGGACTTCGCAGTGCTTAAGAACGTATCGTGAGATCGCATGATATCGAACAGGGCACTCTAGCATGTCGTTGAAACTTACCTCACGCCACTCAGCAAGCCACTCGGGATTTTCCGGCCATTCAGAGTCGCCAGATAATGTCGCGTGACGGATTACCGTATGCAGTCTTCAGCTGGTCTTCTCAGCCGCACTTGCCTGCTGTTATTGAAATATGGTGCCAGTGCATCGAACCACGTTACTTCACGACTATTCTTAAGGAGCAATTGTATGCCGCAACGCCGCATGATTTCTTGACCGGCGTATCCAACGAGTTGAATCGCAGCTATCAGGTTCAACGCGGCTCTGGCAATCATGACTTGTGTTTGCACATCTAGTGCATCGCCTTATTAGATACTCTAATTTCGGAGAAGAGTACAGGACTGTTGCATGCAATGAACTCGGAGATTGGAGGCGTACTTGCTGGTTATTTGAATGGGAATCTGACCGTAACTGCGTTCACTAATTCAACTCAGTCAAAATGCCTGAAAGGATTCAAATGTCTATTACATGCTCTCGAAGAGATCTTGCAGCTTGTAGTACTGAAAATCTCCAAGACCCATTCGTTCATGTGAACGTAGCTTATTCTAAGGCACGAAATGGAATTTCTGAGATAGTACGTCAGAAAGGAAAGCTGCACGAAAGGACAGTATAAAACTAAGCTCATATACTAACTATTTCTCTAATATTTTACTTGGAGCTGCCTACGTGACCGGAGAACTAATACGACGGAACAACCTCTAACAAGACGGTGGGCAGGGTTATGTCACGGTTAACACGCGCAAGGTTCGAAATGCTAAGCAGAGCGCGACGAGAAGGGTAGTATCGCTAAAGCGTTAAAGCTAGTGTTGGTAGTGTTAGTAGTAGTAAAGGCGCCGATAGGTGAGAGGTTTGCGGGAACTAGAAGTCATGTCGCGCCAAAGAAACAGGTTTAATTCTGAATCTGTTTCCTTGGAGATCATGTAACTCAGCCGCCAATGTCCTGGCCTCGCGTTCAACTCGCTTAACGCTGCCTGACGCGAGTATGCGCAAACTTGGCTAGGCCCTCCGGTAGTAATAGTAAAGACTGGACCCGTAGAGTAGCGGAAAGGAAGGAGCAAAACCAGTAAAGTGGCTAAAGTATAATATTGCCTGCACTTTAGACTAGCCCCATAAAAGGTGTAAGGGATTATATACTAGATGTAACAGTCGTAGTATGTTGTCTCCGCCCTTCTTTGTCTGATTTGCTCCCGTTTTGTGTAGAGCTGGATGAACTACACAGTGGTTACTGTCTCTTCTTTCCGTAAAATATCATAGAGGAATACCGACCTGATCATAACTTAGGAGGGCACCCAGTCGAAGGTAAGCTCACCATGCTCGACATCATTGTCAAACAAAGGATCGCTACCACAGGCCTTGCATGAATGATTGACGAGCTGTAGAGCCGCGTTTGCGGCCTGCCCAGGGTTGATCTGCGTGCCAGACGGGAGATTTTGAGGAAAGGCACAAATACCACCAGCAGCACCATTTGAGAACCCATTGATACATGCAATGTGATCGCCGTTATTGAAACGGCGATCTGGGGCAGTGTCCGCAATAAACTGGATGATGTTGTGCAGTTGATGACTGACTAGGTCGCCGGTGTTCTGCGCTACGAAATTGGCGCAAAAATTGCCCTGGCCGCTTTTGCAGTTGATGCCCTCGGCACTGGTTTGGCTGAGCAGAAGCCCAAGGGAAGCAGCAGAAAAGAGTACAAAAGATCGCATCTTGAATAAATATATATGAAACAAAGCTTTAGTCTAAAGACTTCGGTGTAAAATGATTTTGGTGTGAAAGTCTCGATATGGTGCGTTGAAGATAAGTCAAGAATAGAGATGCCGCAAGACCACCTTTTATAATTTTCTAGCGTTCATTAACTATTACAATCTTGCGAAAATCACTCTCTTCGTATAATTGCCCAAATGAAGAATGAGAAAGATGGCTTACTACCTACGCGGTACCTGACTTCTGGGTGCAACAAGCGTACGCCTAAGGATTACTACGGCCAGAGGTGTATCCACAAAAGGATAATGATACAACTCCTATTTATAAAGCTTTAATACCTATTGGACAATAAGTTGTCATGCGATATTAAAATTATTTTCCCTCAGACCAGTCGGTAGCTTACGGCATTAGCGAAGCCAGCTGAAAGCTGAAGTCCTTAACAGCCTTAGCAGTCTTAGCTCATCAATATCATTTACGGATAATGGTTATCTCATATGAGTATTCAGTATCCAGTTGTATGGCTCTTATGGCTCCTAGCTGCACCCTTACATTAGCAGGCTGGGACGTAGTACGGTACGCACAGCAAGCACTGCGAGCACCAGCGCCTATGCCCTCTATTAACCCTTATATATCACGCGCTCTTTTGTATCTTCCTGTACGTGGCGTGCTACCAGAAGTACGGTTGTGAGTGTGGAATAGGCTACGTTAAGAGCCTCCGTCGCCCTCCGTCGCCTTCTGTCTAGGTCCAGCGATGCCACTGACGATACTGACGCCATAAGACAGTAGACGGCGACATAATGGGGGTAGGGCAGCAGCGGGGATCATCCATCGTAAGCCTAATATAGTGGTAATGAATAAACCGAATAGGTTACAAGATGTAGGAGCGCAGCAATATGGCTTACCGAGGCAACAGCGGCTGCCGCAGGGAGCGCATGTTAAATGCATAGTAGACGAAAGTCTAGCAGCTTGCAAAAGCTGTAAGCCAAACTTGCACACTATCGCCATCCGTCTACAACAGTGGACTAATTTAGCGTACTAATACATGCTCAGGAGAGCATCTAACTAGCTATAGTCAGTAGAAACCTGAATGCATAGAAACACCGCAAGTTCGAAGGACAACATTTGTCAGCCACCCTATGAGACGATACCATGGAATTCGAAGGCATGTCGCTGCAGATGCACCTTATGTGCAAGGGGGACTTGGCAGAGCTTGCATTCGAGCGAATCTCCTTTCTTAATACGCTCGAGGTAGAGCATTTCATGTCTTGTTTCAACAGAATGGAGGATCGCAATTTGCAGCTTTTTGTTTTCTGCTTTAGTCTATCACTCGGCTAACAGCAATAGTTCAGCGCTATCTAATCTAAGGACTACTTATTTAGACGCCTGTGATCCTAGTCACACATCTGCCTGCAAGCGCGTGGTGCATGTACCTCATCCGATGCGTCTGTAGTCACGGTAGCCTTCCTGACCGGTCTGAATCTTCTTCAATTTTGCCGTCTTTAATATGGCCAAAATTGAAGCGCTCTCTCACAGTCTTGAGAAGAGATTGCTGTACTCCTGCTCATGGACTGTTCGTATTCGCTTTTTTATTTTGCCGCTCACTCCCCAGCCTCCACATGATCCATGAGAAACAC
Source organism: Pseudomonodictys pantanalensis (assembly GCA_019022785.1). NCBI lineage: Eukaryota > Fungi > Ascomycota > Dothideomycetes > Pleosporales > Parabambusicolaceae > Pseudomonodictys > Pseudomonodictys pantanalensis. Next base: position 19,672 of record JAFHBV010000500.1, read on the forward strand.
GCTTTGAGTTCAGACAGAGGCCATCGAACTGGGAACTAAAACGACAAGCAAAGCAGAGAATCCCGCATTTTGCCTCCCTGGGTGGGGGCTTGGCTTTTAACGACACACTCCACTCACGAGTTGCCCTTGTGCTCTGTTTTGATGCCACACGCCTCTTTATGGGGGAAGTCGAGCTAGATTTGGATCGGAACGATATCGACGCTATAGTCTGTAGCAGGGAAAAGAGAGAAGAGCTCTCCCCATAGCGCGGAGTGAATCTCGACTTTTGTCACACACCCCTGCTCATAGCTTCTTGCGTTTGGTGTTTGGATCCTTCACTTCTCCAACACACATGCATCGTCTCTTACGCCTTTTGAATCCCAACTTTCCATAACGCGGAGTCACATCTGGAGATTTTTTACGTCTCTGGCCGTTCTCAAATACATGGACTATGTCTTGGTTTGGCTTTAGTCTCCCCGCAAGGGCATGATTTTGAACAGCGATGCTTTTCGACAGGAGATCATCATGTCGCAATGCGTGTCAGGAGAAACATGTCGCGCCCATTCAAGCTAAGTGAGAGCTTTTCTGGTCACCCCATCCAGACACATGAGCCACTCGATGTCACGTTTCGATCACTCAACTTCCATACATAGAGTCTGCTTGCATAGGCTTCTCCACGGAAAGACTGGCGTACGGCAATGTGCGTCGGGGAAGCTCCGGCGGAAGCCCTCATTCGGAGTGACTCAAATTTGTTCCTAGTGGTCGCACACAGGCACATGGCAGTGTTGACCTGTAAATTTAATCGCTCTGCCTATTCTCTGAACTTATCGCTGTTTCGTTGGAGAAACATGCTCCTGCAGCATTTTGAATTATACAACGGGAGAAAGCTCCGCGGGTCCAGCCATACGAGAATGTGTTGTAGAATGTCGCAACTAGCTTCATGCGGCTCGCCAAGTGCTTTTTGGATCTCTCCTCGTGCACTTAGCCCCAAATCGATTCGTCTCTTCGGTGTTTCCGGTGGAAGTCTCAGTTCAGTTATAAATGTAAGAAAGGAGACGAGTGCCCCGCAAGCCTGATATTCTCGTATAGTTCTGGGCAGTCGCATACCACTCCATGCTTGTCTTCTGGGCGAGATGTGTTCTAACCCCACCTTCTTAAGCCAACATAGCCTAGAAGCTCTATCATTTGAGGTAGAGGTAGCTATACTCTGCTGATAGGTGAAGGTGCAGAGACGCACGTCTCCAACATTGATCCCAGATATTCGTGTTCTGGACACCGCCGCACACCATACAATCAGTTAGAGATATTTTCAGTCTTTCTTATCTTTCCGGACCAGTACCAATTGACAGGTTCAGTTCTTTAGTGATGTGAAGAAGACAGACAGGGTTCCCAACATTGCCCCATAGTTCTAAAGGTTCTGGCCACTGCCGCACTCGAACCATTTGTTGGGATTGTTTTGTGTTCGGTCGTTCCACCCTTCTCATGCCAACATTTCCCGGCAATTGAGTAGGTGCTTTCGTAGCCGTAATGGCAGTAACAAAGCCGAACCCTCTAACATCAAACAACTTTCTCTCTCATTTCTGGCCACTGCCACACTCGGCCTCATATAGTAATTAAAATTGACTTTGTAATACTCCAGTGTCGCCTGTGCGGCAGCTTGTTTGGGTAAAGTTGGGATCTCAGTGGTTGCAAGAAGACCGACGAAGGCAGCTCCATCAAACTCTCGGTGTTTTGGTTCTGACTACTGCCGCACACAGCTCCATACGAACAGGCGCCATTCGTTTGCTACCTTCTCGGTCTCCCGGATCAACATGGGACTGGAACGATAGACATTTGAGGTAAAGCCGTCAGAGCTGAGTGGATGCAAGAAGACAGACGGAGCCACAACCATTAGTTAGGTTTGCGATGGGGTTCCGACCACCGCCGCACACGACCCCATAGGTCTCGCAAGCGTGCGTTTTCACCCAATCCCACCAACATGGCTTTTTCCACCAAATCTTGCGAGTGGGAATGTCTGCACTCCGGAATCACAGAAAACTGAACCGAGCCTCTCCCATTCGACCTTGGAAGGAAGACGAACAAAGCTACTTCCATATAGTGTGGTCTTGTAGCTTTCAACACTAACGCGCTCGACACCATAGGGCGTACAGTCTTTGTTTCCGAAAACTTATTAGTCTTCTCACACCCACATATATCGTGTGAATCCCGGTTTGAGTGAGAGCCTCTGCGCTTCGATGATGCTAGGAGGACGAGCTAAGCCTTTCTCATAATAGGGAGTTGTATGTGCGCTCTATTTTGGCTAGGCCGCAAAATTTGCACTGAAACGGGAGAAAATACAGTAGCCTTTCTCATACCAACTTCATCTGTATCTTTTGGTGCTGTCGCACTCAACACCATGCGGGATGCTTGTAACCTTTTGGTCTCTGGGTACCTCCTGGCTTCTCACACCAACATACTTCCTGTGTTCGGCACCCAGTAATAGCGGCTAGAGAGCAGAGAGGGCTTTCCGCATAGGGTTCGATGGTTGATGTTTTTGTGCAGTCGCACTCGTCACCATGGAGTGTATTCACTGACTTTTGGTCCCACGAGACTCCTCAGGCCAGCATGGACCGGACCCTGTTCTGTTTGAAGTGGCATTCTGAGAAAGTGTTCACACTGAGGATTGGAAGGTGGCAGACTCCACCATGCAGGATGCGCCTCGGATTTTCTGGACGCCGCACTCGGCCATAGCGATTCTAGCCATAGCTTTGGATCTCCTCGGGCTTCTCAGACCATCATCACTTGGACGCTGTGACTTTTCACCATAAAGTCCCCCTTTCGGTGATTTCAAGTCGCCACACTCAATCTCATAGCTATCCTTGCATTCAACTTTCGAGCTTCTCGGACTCCTCACACCAACATGTCTTGATCTGCTGACGGCTTTAAATGAGGCTCTCTGCACTTGAGCGATAGACAGAAGACACACAGACTCCATCGCACTGTCTTCTTTGCTTCTTTGCAGACTGTTGGACTCAGGCTCATACAACATCTTGAGATCTTATCTTGATATTTCCAGACTTCGCACACCATATGCCATCTCGATGATGGTTTCGGAAGCGAGGGTATCTGTACTCGGAGGATAGGAAGACGGAGGAATCCCAGCATAACCAACATGTCTCGGGTGCGCTGATCGTCGTGCTCAGGCCCATGAACAAATGGCGTTATCCTTTCGATTCCCGAATCTTCGCACACCAACATCGGCCAGTTTCCCGATAACTTCGGAAGCGAAGGTATCTGCACTCCCGGATGAGGAGGATAGAGATACCAGCATAGACGGCAAGTCTTGGACGTTCTGGTCGCAGTGCTCAGATTCATGTCAAGGGCCGATGCCTATTTTGGATTCCCAATTCTTCTCGCACCAACACAGTGCTGCTGTGTCCATTGAGAGCGAAGGTGTCTGCACTCCGGCATAGAAGGAGACAGGCGGAGACTGCACCATTGTTTCGTTCTTCGGACTTTTTTGTGCCGCACTCAGACACATAGCTTGTTATTGCTGATGTTTGAGTCCCACCGCTCCGCTCACACTCCCATTAGCTTCGATCTTGTTGGTTTCGAGTGCGAGGTGTATCCACTCCGAGGACATGATAATGATCGAGGCAAACTTCAACGTGTTCCTGTAGGAGTGCGGTTCTGTTCGCCACGCTCGGACGCATATCGTTGTCCGAATTGCGGTTTGAGTCCTGCGAACTGCCCGCAACAACATGCGAACGTGTTCTCAAGTTTTATGGTCAAGGTCTCCAGACTTTGATAATACCAGAAAGACACGAGACAAGAACACCATTTCCCTGCCCTACTGAACATTTCTGTTCCCCAGACTCCGACATGATATCGTCCGCTATCTGTTTCGATGCTGTCCCAGCGAGCCACATGCAACCCGTCCGTCGACTTTTTTTTGTAGTTCAGTGCGAAGCAACTGAGTGCGAGAAAAGAGGAGACACAACTCCCGCCATAAACGTCGGACATGTTCCTTGTTACTCTGATCGCTGTGCCCGAGGCCATGACAGACACTGGTAAACCTTTTCGAAGTGCTCGCCGCAGTCTCCCATGTATCTAATGCGTTCAATTTTTGGTAGTTGATTTCCCGAAGATGCGAAGGATGCTGGAGGGGAGTCTCGACCAGAGGCCATGGCTCCTGGTTTGTCTGGGTTTGGTCGCCGGACTGCGCCATAGGTACGCGGCTGTGTGACTTCTGGTCGCTGGACGGCCCCACACACCACCTTGGTGGATTATTTTGATCTCTCCACGCCAGCTCACGCTCATACATGTGCTCCGGGCGTATTTGGATCCCTCCCTCCGGACACGCCCACGTGCAGCGATCTGCAAGATAATTTTCGACTCAACATGTCCGCCGGGGCTGGAAACAGAGCGAGGAAGAGGGGAGGAGAAGAGTCTCCACCCACCATGCAGCTGTCGGCTGGGTTATTGGTTTCTGGTCGCCGAACTCCGCCATGGCATTTTTGCTGCTGCCCTTTCTGGTCGCTGGACTGCCCCACATCAGTCTGTGGCAGGTAGGTTTTGATCTCTCCGCCAACGCTCCCACCCATTGGGCATGGGTTTATCCATTTTCATTCCCCGTCCCACGCCCACATGCTTGGACTTCCCACTGGCTTTTTTGAAACAAGACGCCCGGACGGAAGAGCGTGCGAGAAGGCCGAAGAAGAAGGCTCTCCATATGTCCGTGAAGTCCGCATTTCTGGTCGCCGCACACGACTTCCATCAGACTACCCCGTCCTTCGTGTCTTTTTGATCCTTCCCCCCGAGATCCACATAGTTCTTGAAACGGGAAGTTTTAGAGCCTCGCTCGCCACCCCAGGGAAGTGTGAAAGAAGATGAAGAAGAAGAAGAAGAAGAAGAAGAAGAAGAAGAAGAAGAAGAAGAAGAAGCGGGGGAAGAAGAAGTCCCTCCATCAGCGACTGCAGGT
>JAFHBV010000501.1:0-24605 GCA_019022785.1 Pseudomonodictys pantanalensis
GGGTTGTGAGGAGGGAGGAAGGGGGAAGGATGGAGGGGTTGTTTGGGGATTTTTTCTAGGGTGGTGGGGGGTGGGTAGAGATGGGATTGTGTTAGGGGTGGGTATGGGTTGGGCGAGTATAAGGTATGTGTATATGTTTCATGCTCGGCTCTACTGCTTCGCCCCGAATAGCTTCTCGATCTCCTTGCAGACAGCCGTCGTCACGCCCTCCGTATTCTCACTGCCCCCCAGATCCTTCGTCTTCACCCCAGCGGCCGTCACGTTCTCTATAGCCTTCATCAGCCCATCCGCCGCCGCTTCCTCGCCCACCCACCGTACCATCTCCGCCGCACTCCAAAACGCCCCGACGGGATTCGCAATTCCCTTCCCCGCAATATCCGGCGCACTCCCATGAATCGGTTCAAACATACTCGGATTTGCCCTCGTCGGATCCAAATTACTACTCGGCGCAATCCCAATACTCCCACTCAGCGCCGCCGCCAAATCGCTCAAAATATCCGCATGCAGATTCGTCGCAACAATAGTATCCAAGCTCTTCGGGTTCAGCGTCATACGCACCGTCATAGCATCCACAAGCATCTTGTCAATCTCAATATCCGGGTAGTCCTTGGCGACTTCGTAGAAGACTTTATCCCACAGCACCATGCCATGGCGCTGCGCATTGCTCTTGGTGACCATGGTCAGCTTCTTCCGTTCCCGGCTGCGCGCCACGTCGAAGGCGAAGCGCATGATGCGCTCGATGCCGACTTGGGTGAATATCGAGACTTCGGTTGCCACGGCGTGCGCGGAGTGCTCGTGGCTTGTGCCGCCTTGCCCCGAGTATTCGCCTTCGCTGTTCTCGCGCACGATTACCCAGTCGAGGTCCCCGATTTCGCAGTTCTTGAGTGGCGAGGAGGTGCCTGCCAAAATGCGGGTTGGGCGCACATTGACGTATTGGTTGAGGTGTTTGCGGATGGGCAGGATTAGGCCCCAGAGGGAGATGTGGTCGGGGACGTTGGGCCAGCCGACGGCGCCGAAGTAGATTGCGTCGAATTTCTTCAACTGGTCGAGGCCGTCGGGGGGCATGTACCTGTGCACAGTCAGTCGCGGTTAAGCGGTGCCTTGGATGTTGGAGGGCGAGTGGCTGAAGGGGGCGTACCAGCCGCGCTCGAGGTAGTTTTTGGACGACCAGTCGAAGGTTGTGAAGTCGAATTCGAAGCCACCGAGGGTTTTAGAGAGGGTTGTGAGGACGGTGCATGCGGCTTCGGTGATGTCGACGCCGATGCCGTCGCCAGGGATGCAGGCGATGCGGTGGATCTTGGAGACAGAGTGGATGTTGGACACCATCGTGAGTGGGTAGTAATTCGCAATTGAGGGCGGAAAAAGAAGAGAGAAATAGAGCAGTTTCGGCCTTTATATTCTCTGGTGCTCACGCGGGTCCAGGGTAGCTTCGGGAACCAACAGTGTAAGATGAGGTAGTAGCGCGTGGGCAAGTGTTGGTGAGGCAAGTCTCGCTGCTCAAATACCCACGCCAGCTGTAACAATTGCGGAGAGAAGTCCTTCGCGGATATGTAGGCTTCATCATGTTTGCAGCCGAGGATATATATCCGCGAAAATCGACAATGGCAGCGGAACTCGCACCTCGAACTGTCATAGCTCCCTCGCCCCTCGTTCACTCTCGTCGGGGTCCAGCTGCCCCGCTTCTGCGTCAGCCCCTGCCCAGCCGTGGCCGCGCAGCTGCCAGCCAAACCCCACCACTAGCTCACCGCCTGTCTTTCCCTTGCTACTGTTTCAGCTATCAATTGCCTCTGCTTTCACGTTATCTTTTGTAGAAGACTGTGATTTTAATTCCTTAACTTCAGAAAAGCTTCTATCCTTGTGGAATTGATACATCATGGCGGCAGCAATCCCACCCGGCGGCACCTTCTTCGACACGCTCAAGCGCAGCTTCGCCGACGTGCCGATTGATGGCGCTGAGAAAATTGCTACGAGCGAGTTCCTCGAGGCAGCCGAGAGTCTGTTGACGTTGTTTGGTGTGTCTGCACTCTTTAATCCTTCTTGTCCTCTCATCTCCTCTCTTGCTCGGGTCTTTACCATACTTGTGAGTTCGAGCTAACGAAGGGTGCAGATGTGCTCGGATCCGCAGCCTTCAAGCCCGTCAAGAGTGACATGAGTGGCAATATCAAGGTACGTTGTTTTTGCGGTGGTGGGCAGAAGGACTGGGCGGGATGGGGTTCTGGGTGCACATATAGAGGGGTTTGAAGGAAAGGTCGAAGGAGAGTGCTGATGCAGATGTGTAGAAAATCCGCGATCGCCAACTCGCCGCCCCGACGCTCTCGGAGACACTGCAGGACTTGGTGCTCAATGAGCTGAAGGAGAAGAAGCATGTCGCTACAGAGGGACTGCTCTGGCTGACTCGGTATGTCTTCGATGCTTTTGCCCCATACCTACCTCCTAGCCCCAATTGTCTTTACTCAAAACCCCTCCACACTTCCAATCACGCCTGCTAACGTCCTATAGTGGCCTCGACTTCACCGCCCAAGCGCTCCGCCACAACATCGCGAACCCCTCCACCGAGCTCTCGGCCTCGTTCCGCGACGCGTACGGCAACACGCTCAAGCCGCACCACTCGTTTGTCATCAAGCCCATTTTCAGCGCCGCCATGAGCGCTACGCCGTACAGGAAGGACTTTTATGCCAAGTTGGGCAGCGATGAGGACAAGGTCAAGGTGGAGCTGGAGAAGTGGCTGGGTGCGTTGGAGAAGTGTGTGGGCATTTTGAGGGCGTTTACGACGAGTAAGGAGGCGAAGTGGTAGACGACATGAGGCAATCGAGTGAAAAGGGAATAAGGGGGTACTCTGGTATACAATGGGACATATACGAGGAGCTGGTAGCGGCCTGGAGCCGCAGTAGTGAAGTGACGGGCTGGATATGGACAGCCTCGCTAGAGCAATCACATTAGCAATGTACGGCAATCATGAATCAAGGAAATGTGGACAGCATTTCTAGTGTGCAATTGCTGCATTCATTCTCTATCCTCTATTTACATCTGCGATGCTCTACGCATCATCCGTCCCCAAATCAAACAACAAAAACTCGGCCGGCTTATCCCCCACACTCTCAATCTCGACCTTGCCCGGTCCAGACACACCATCGATATAGGCGCCATCGCCCTCCCCGAGAACGGTCTCCCCAATCTTAATCCTCGCGCCGCCCTCCTTCGGCTGCGTCCTCCCGCCCATGACAACATGCACATAGACCTTCCGCGGCCCCTGCGCCACAAGCTCATGCGCGACCTTCTTGCCCGGGCTCAGAATCGACGCATCCATGCTCAAATCCGCCTGCAGCCCAATGGCGCTCTTCTTCTCGCCCAGCCTATCCGTGTACTCCATAATCCTGACCAGCTTATCCGTCTTCTCTTCGTCGGTAAACTTCTTCGTCTCGTAGTGCGGCGTCAACCCGCGCTTGTTCGGCTTGGCCCAGATCTGCAGAAAATGCACTTCCTCGCTGTCGTCTCGGTTGTACTCGCTGTGCCGGATGCCGGTGCCTGCCGATGTGAATTGGACTTCGCCGCGCTTGAGGTACTCCAGGTTGCCCATGCTGTCTTTGTGTTCGAGCGTGCCGGACACGATGTAGGAGAAGATGAGGAACTCGGCGTGCGAGTGCGTTCCGAAGCCTGTCGTGGGCGCCACGCGGTCTTCGTTTATGACGCGCAGCGGCCCGTAGGAGGCGTGCTTGGGCGAGTAGTAGGACGCGAAGCTGAAGGTGTGGTAGGTGTAGAGCCACGAGTGGTCGGCATGGCCGCGGGCGGAGGACGGGCGCGGGGTAATTTGCATGCTGGCGGCTAAGGGGGCGGTGGTGGAGAGGGCGCGGATGGTGGGTTTGGTGAGGGTGGTGAGGGCTTTCTTGAAATATGTCGAGAAAGCCAGGGTGACTGCTAGTATAGCTACAAGAGCAGCGAAAATTGTCTTTGTGGTGAAGTTGGTGGTTGTGGTGGTTGTAGGCTGTTGTTGCTGTTGCGTTGCTGTGTATGCTGTCATTCAGGAGGGAGTTTTGTCGAGGCCTGAGGATGCAGGCGCTCTTTATACTTGGTGGCAGGTGGGGAGGTTGGTGCGAGCATCTTGTAGCGTCTTCTGTCGTGAGGCTGGACTAATGCGATTCTTGGATGGGGCAGCATTTGCAATGGTGAGTAATGGTTTACGAAAGGCTACCGGAGGCTTGAAAAGTGGCCTGGCTGACTGAGCTATGACGATGTGATCTGGCAGGGTTTATCAGCGGCGTCTGATTGGTACAGCAAGCGATGGCGCGGAATATGCACCGCTGGCTTGCCTTGGAACATCGTCGAGATTGCATCCGACGTGCTTGAATCGAAGAACGTGGTTTAGTTTGTCGTGTTTATTTGTTTCCTCTTTCAAGGCGGATCTGCGTGTGCCTGGATTTTCGGCGCGAAACCCGGGGCCATCTGGAAGCCGGCAGAGTATACTGCATTTGAACCCAACCACAGCCTCTCACATGGCGCTGAAGAACTTCGATCCGGATGGTTTATTCGGAAATTGGACAAAGGACAACAGCCCGTCTCACTGCAAGAAGTCGTTCGAGGAATGTATACGGGCAGCGTTCAACATCCCAAAGGACGACACCTATGTCTACCGAGCTCAAGGCGAGACAACCCTCAACATAACACAGAAAGCCATCAACGGAAAACGAGCACATAATCTGCACAACTGGTATCACAGTGAATCCGGACAGCCTTTCGAACCACCACACTTTCCCTCCACCGAAGACATAACAGCCTACACATCCCTCTTCGACCCCTCCGTCTCCCTCCCCAAAGCCCTCAACGCATTCAAAGCCAACGCAAAACCCAACACCATTCGCTCCAACACCGCAACCCACCTCCAATCCAAACTCACCAACAAAACTCAAGGCATCCTCCCCAACAAAAAAGACCGCCAGCACACAAATCCCTACCTCGACCTCTGGACATACAGCTGCGAAGAGCTTGAATGGGCCGGCCCAGTGCCCAACACCGTCCACACCAAAACATCGCACCATATCCTGCCCATCTTCTACCACCACTTCGGCTGCGTCGTGCCCTCCTACGCTGCCCTGCACGTCATAGCAAAGCTCGCGCAACCCGCAAAACCGAGCAAAGAACCCGTCCGCCCGATCTTAGACATCGGCTCCGGAAACGGGTACTGGACGTATATGCTCCAACACTTTCCCCTCGCACCTGGCATGCTGCCCCTCGATGTGCACGCCGTCGATAACGGGACCTCGGAATACCGTGTCAGCTGGATCAAAGACACCATCCGCACCAGCGGGGTTGAGTATCTGAAGAGCAAAGACAAAGGGAAGGGGTGCGTATTGTTGCTTGTGTATCCCCAATCTACGGGGGACTTTACAGCGCCGTTGCTGAGGGGGTTCGAGGGGGATGCTGTGGTGGTTGCAGGGACGCAGAACGGCAACGGGTTTACGGGGTTTGCAGAGTGCATTGTGGACGCGTGGATGGCGAGAGAGAGGCCGGAGTTTGCTTTGACACTGAAGATGCCGCTGCCGAGTTTTGCGGGCAAGGACGATGCCTTGTTTGTCTTCCAACGCACTCCCCCTTCCACATAACGATAACTACCCCCTGCGCTTCTCCCGGCGAGCCTGACGAATCTCCCGCCCCCAGCCCCAACAATCAGACATGTGCCAATCCTCCAGCCAGCTGCACAGCCCAAACTCTCCATCGTCGATACAATGCACGCAGTCGCCGTGGCCCCAGACGACGCTTTGGTTGTTCTTGTTTTGCTTCCTGTGGTGAATGAGCCACTTTAGGTATCTGAGCGCGTAGAAGGCCTCGTCGAGGGTCTTGGGTTCTTCGGCGGGACCGTACGCTATGGAGACGATGCGCGGATTGAACATGGCGGCTATTTGTCGTAGTGCGGCTTCGTTGTCTGGGTTTGACGAGTCGGTGTAGCAGGAGTCGAAGGAATACCGCCTGTATTTGGAGGTGGCGAGCAACTCGGTGTAAGTTTGTGGTTCGGGGCTTTCGCTTTGGGCTGCGGACTCGTCCGTGGAAGAGGCAACGTCGGGATTGGACCGCTGGTATAAGGCCTTATTGCTGCTAGATCGGTCCCTGAATGATCTCACGGGGCTCAACCTTCTTTGCTCAACATGGTTTTCGGTCGGAGGGACTGCTTGCTTTTCTCTTCGCGCAAGCTCTAACTCCCTTTGGTGTTGCTCCTCTGGTCCCTCGACCTCCTGCGGGCGTTCACATGTATCCAGCTGCTGGGGACTAAAAGGGGTGTCCTGCTCTTGCGATCTCGCGGCCGCGTTTTCCCTGATCTCGTCAACTATGTGCCTTATTTCGTCCATCGTCGGTGGCTCTGCAGCACGTCGTGCTTGAGCGGCCTCCTCCGCCGTAGCTGCGGCTCTTCCCATGCCGACACGTTTTCGAATTTTCGTCCGAAAGGTTCGAAAGCGAGCATCAAGTTCTGATGTTCTGAACAACTTTCGCCATTTTGGATCTACTCTGTCGTCTTCTGCTTCGGAAGTATTAGGAGACCACCGGCTCACTGGCGGGTCGGCGAAGTCGCTAAATTGGGAATGTGCTGGAGAAGCTGCTCTGCGAAGTGTACGCGGCCGAGTTGCACTTCTTCGACGGCGTTCTTCATCTGCATACGAACTCACTGGGGCAGCTTGTATTTCAAAAGGCGATGCTCGACCGATGGCGAAGTGTAACTGAAAACCCCACATCAAGTATGTTTCTGTTCTCGCCTGACGAAGATATGTCCAGCTCGACGAAAGACGAAAAGGATCCCATCTTATACCCCCTACCACGTACCCAAACGCTTCATAGCCTGCACAAACACCACCGACTTGCACCAACGCTCCGTCTGCGACTTCATCAGCACAAGTTTCCCACCGCCAACGCCGCCATCACACCTAACGCCCCTGTCCCTCTTCTCTCCACTCCTCTCCCCCTTCCCCTCCGTTTCCCTCTCACCCCCCAACTTCGCCACCCATTCTTCCCTCTCCGCACTCTCTAACCCCGCCAGCCACTTAACCTTCTTCGCCCTCTGCCTCTTCCTAATCTTGTCCTCAAAACATTCCAAGTTCGCCCGCCCGGCAGTGGTGAACGGATTGAAGTCGAACCGCGTGTACGTAAATTCTAGGCACTCGGGGCGTGGGACTGACGTGTCGCCGACGCGCCAGAAGGGGCAGAGTGTGTTGTGGATGTGGTGTGGCGGTGGGTTGCGCGATTCGTGCCAGAGTTTGTGTAGGCCGGCGTGCGGGGTGGGGGACTTGCAGAGAGGTGGCTCGTTGGTGGGATCTTTGGTGGAGGGACAGGGTGCTGTGGTGGTGTTGTCCAGGTTGTGGTCTTCCGTGTCTGGATGGGGTCGCTTTGGAGGGGGTGTGGTGTGTTCGGGTTGGTTTGAGCTGGAGAGGGAGAGTGCGGTGGCGCTGAGCTGGTCTACTGGGCGGGTATGTGGGGGTTCGGAGGGAAGGGATGTTGGTAGAGTGTGCCTTTTGGGAACTGGGGAGATCTCTTCGATGTTTGCGACATGGCCAGCTGGGTACGAATGCCGCTTCGTTAAGTGTATGGATGTAAACCGTTCGAGGAGGCGTTTTCGTAGAGGAGGCACTGTTTGTTTGGGTGAGGCTGGATTGGAGGCAGCGATCGCTTCAGAAGCGTGGTAATGACTCTCTGGGATCGTGCTGGGGTTTTCGGAGGGGAGATATGCTGGTAACGTGTGCCTCTTGGAGACTGGTGGGATTGCTCTGGGGTTTGTGCCATGTTCCCCCAGGCTGGTATGGCATCTCGTTGGAGGGGGCGCGGTACGTTTGAGTACGGAATTGAAATGGCTTCTCCGCGAGGGAGTATCGGGACTGAAGGCTACGGAGGCGGAGTCTTTGCGGTTTTCCATTTTGGGCCCGTATGTAGTTTTGCCGAAGGGGGTGCGGTGGTTGGATTCAAGTCGTGGCCGTTTATAAGTCTTCTGGCAATTTTCTTCAGTACACTGGAGCCTTGGTCCCGCTTTATTCAATTTTTTTTTGAGCTCTCATCCACGGTTGTGGTGCTGGAACTTGGTTCGGGAGGTCCACCCAGACAGACATTTTCGACTGTAAATTAAGAACACTCCTATCACGCCGCATACGCATTGGACGAAAAGATAAATGAATCCGTTGAGACATGAAATATGTATATTCCCCAACCCCGACTAAACAAGCAAATTCGTGAGACAAACGAGAGCAAAGAGGGTAAGTACAGCGAAGCAGAGCGCACAAAAGGTATTGACGAACAAAACCGATACCAGATCCGAAGCCACGTACCCCAAAAAGACTTATCCACCAAGCGCGAATCTCGAACCCGCTTCTCTTCTCATCCATTGCCGACCAACATTATTCTTCGATCCTTCTTCGCCAGTCTAAAAGTCTTCCTCGACCGCGGCAGCTTGCACCCGCTTCTTCAACTCCTCCTCCTCAGCCTCCTTCTTCTTCATCGCAACTCCCCATGCCTTCTCTTCCTTCTCCTCCAACTTCCCAATGATAAGCATCAATCCATAGCCGCTGCCGTAAATCGTCGCACAAGCGAGCGGCAGCTGGGGTGCCAGCAGGCTCAACACGGCGTACAAGATGAGTAGGTTGATGGCGATTGCGGCGATGAGCGCAAGGCCCATGCCAGCCAAGACGGGCAGATCGAGACCCTCGGAGGAGGCGGTCTTGGGTTTGGCGACCGGTGCGGGTGACGTGGACCGAGACGACGGCTTAGGTGCGCTGGTGCGCAGACGACGCATGAGTTGCGTGGCGATGGGAAACGTGGTAGAAGTCGACATTGTTGTTCGTACGTGTTCGACCGAGGTCTTGTTCGTCGTGGGATTAATGGCGTGGCTTGGTGTTGGCTAGTCTGCTGCCTAGGTGTACTACCGCTAGTATGTGCGTAATCGACCCGTGTGTATGTGTGTATGGCAAAGAAAGAATGGAAAGCAGACGACAGTCACTGCGCTGCAGATGTGGTAAATAGCAAAGATGAGGGAAGTAAAACGAATGGAACCCTTAACCAAGTGGAAGCCGCGTCGCTTTTGTCCTCTTATCACAAGCTCAGCTCCGCTGCCTCCGCTGCGGGTCGCAGGTTTTGCGACTGTCTTGGTGCGGAAATTGGCATGGCTGAGGCTGCGGACCGGACTTTTTTCAGATGGCAGAGATTGTCCTGCGTTTGTTTTGGGACAAGAGAAAGTTGTTTGGGTGGATGATTGGGCGAGCGTGGGTGTGGAGCGTCGGACTTGGGTGAAGTCCGCCAGTGCTGACACCCAGTCCGTATGGAGACGGCGCAGGGCTCTCGGACGCAAGCCACGCGAGCGAGCTTACGGCAGGCCTCTATTGGTTGGGGGTGCGATACGGATTCTTGCGCAATGCGTTGATTGGTGAGCTCCCGTGGGCTGGTGTGAACGTTGCGCCACGGCCGCAGTTTAGGTGAAGGGCGTGTACGTAGACTGTAGCACGAGTAGCGTAAGTAAGAAACCGTTTCGTGAGCCGTCAGCACCCTAAATCCTGCGCTCGCTCCTTGGTGCCGTAGGCGTGTAGAAACGCGTCTGATTTCAAGGCTACGGATGTTTCTTCAGGATCTGGTGAGGAGAAAATGGAGAGAATATGAGTCGAATGCGGACTTGGCGCCGTCACATGATGGTTCGAGATGGGACTGTAGCGGATAAACGAAGAGGGCTGCGATAAGATTCGTGCGGATTTGGTGGAGCTGCCTGCCTGAACTGAGGTCCTCCGGTGTGCTGATATCGCGCGTGAGGGTGGTCGAATACACAGTTCGGCGGAGCTAGTCGGATGTTGGATCGTGATTGACTCACGGATGGCAGACAGGAAAGTACACTTGCATGGTGTAGTGTGCTCATGCATTTTCTTTAATCCCAGGAGGTATCGTATATCTCACTATCTGGGACTGCAATGCGTCCTCTTATCTCTGCCCTCCAACATTCTGCTGCTCTTGCTTCAAACGATCATCAACCACTTTCTTGCGACCTGGAAACTGGAAGGTAATAGCGCATGACGAAATTCCACCCTTAGAATCCGCATAGCGCGAGTACTGGGGGCAAGTCCTCCATAGCGGAGAAAAGCGCCCTTCTTCCTTTACAAGTTCCGACTCTCGGGGCCAGCCGATACTTCCGGCATTGCAGCAAGAATGCTTTCGTACAGGGGAGGATCCACTGGGGTTACTAGTCGTAGCCCCGAAGGCTCTTTGCGTACATTCCGTGGGCTATGGGGTGGAGGGCTACCGATTGGAGTTGAGTTACCTATGTGGATAATTTGCCTGGGGTAAGTGATCACTGTTACGAACCCCCAAAAAGAAAGCTAGCCGCAGCTAGAAGTAATACAACGTCTCAGATAATACTATACATTATATATGGAAGCTATCCAATGAAAAAGACCATCTCGAAGTTTGACTGAAACTAGCAGTCGCAATTGGCGTGTGGGTCGGTCATTATTGAATGGGTTTCGATAAAACGCGAATAGATGAAGCCTTAGTTACCCAATTTAAGCGTTGCTGGAATCGCCGGTGCAGAGATTACTTGTCAATACGGTATGTTCAGATCATCGTTGGTGTGTTTTATATACCTGGACACACTGGTAAGCATTCTCAGGGTTTGCAGTCTTGTCGCGCGAGTTACAAGCCACGTATGGGCGAGTGATTCTAGAGGGCTACGTCGTGATCGGAGCGGCGGACGCATCGTTGGTCGTAGAGGAGGCTGCAATGTTCTCACCATTTTATTCGGGGTTTGCGATGAGGATAGAATGCAGTCTGGAATGATGCTGCAACATAATGTATGCGTTGAACGTCCCAGCCTCCGAATTTCTTTCGTCTCATGTGACGTAATCGCCTTACTAACCCTCATCGTCGCTTCCCCCTGCCCTTAACAAACCCAAAACACCGCACCTGCATATCATCCGAGCAATGATACGCGCTATTCGTATCTACGTATCGCTGCATGCTGCATCTCATCTGCGGCACGACGAGCACGCCCCAGGCGCCCATCAGCCCTCGAGATGCCCCTCTTTATACCCCACACGCCGGGAAGGCTGACTCTAGCTCAGATGCTCTACCCTTTTCGACGATATGGCGGTGTGCAAGTTCGATGGGAACGGTGATATGTACGGGCTGGGTATCCGGCTTGGGTACTACTTCCAGTGGTTCGGTGGCTTGCTTGCGACGTGGATCTTGCCAAGGGCGTTTAGAGCAAGGGAAGTCAACGGCATCCGGTTCTCCATCGACATTTTCGTTGCGGCGACCTTTCTGGCCTTGATTATAGAAACGGCTACCAATGTCAACAACCTCGAGCCGGTCGAGACTTATATCGTCCTCTTACTCATGTTCGGCGCATACCTCGCCCTGGTACCGATCTACATCTGGAGAGTCCTCACCGGATGTGATCCCTTCTGGGATCCCTCGAGATATCCGGTGGTCCGACAGAGCCATGTCGCAGCCAACTTAAACTACCTCCTGCTCATCGGCGTCTTGATTTATCAGTACTGGTTCTGGTTCAACCGTGTACCAGTCCTAGACCACTACAATTGCCAGGAATACGGCTTCATCTTCGCCCAGACCCGACTGAACAGCAAAGTTTCGGTGGTCTTAAACACGCTCATGTACTTTTGGCTTGGCGTTGTCTGCCTCTGGCTTCTCGCCATGAAGATCAGGCACGCGGCCGGTGCGCCGGCTCCCATGCGCAAGAAGAGGTCTATCAGTCGGCGTTCCAAGGACGAACACATCTCGCTTCTGCAACACATTGACACCTGGTTCAAGATCTTGATCTTTGTTGCCGTCGTTGTGGCGGTCGAACTTACCATCATGTGGAATGAGATTGGAGGCGTGAACTCGCTTCAGGGCGCTGGAAATACGATCCCGCTCATCATCGGTATTGCGGCGATCGTTCGGGTCATGTACGTCTACTGGTTCTACCGAGAAGATGATGGGAGCGACGGCGATAGCTATTATAGCTACAGTGCTGGAGGAGGGAGAAGACCACCCAGTCCGCTAGGAGAAAGAGAATTGCCCACCGTGCGAATGAGGGAGCCTCAGCCTGTACGGCATGCACGCAGCTATGTGCGGCGAGCAAGACGGTAATGGATAGTGATGCCAAGAGTCTGGGCAGGAAGTATTGGTGCTAAGGAGTATATAGGCGTAGTGGATACCTGTTTCCTTTTCAAGCTTTTCGTTTTCGTATCCTTTCGTTCGATTCAATCTTTTCAGCGATTGTGTTATATATCCGTGGACCTTGCGAGGTAATGATCTGGATGCGTGATGATCTTCTTAGCCGGCTTTCCGAACGAAAGGCGTACCGTAACGATATATGTCTCTAATGAATCATTCTAGATTGATCTCTTAGAGATGCTGCTACCAGATAGTAGATGTAGGAGGACTGTTTGGTCGTGAAAGCGTTGTCTACTGAAGAAAAAGGGCCCCACAATGGGTACCAGCTCCAGTAACACCCTTGACTAGTGGTTGGCTCGCTTAGCGCTAAGTTGAGTCACTGTCATAGGAAATCCCAGATTCCCTTTGACGGTGAGAAAATGAAAGACTTTTTAAGGCTATTTATTTTTTGCTTATATTAATTAATCACGAACAAAATTTTGTAAATCATACCTAAAATTTGTGCGGTCGGGTGGCGCAATGGTAGCGCGCGGGCCTCCTAAGCCCGAGGCTGTGGGTTCGAGTCCCACCTCGATCGATCTTTTTGCTCTGCTCTTCTGCTCTATTTTTCGAGCCCTTAATTTTGTTTCATTGCAGAGTTTGCCAGGCCGCCTTGCACGTTTCATTGATTTTTTGGTGGCGGCGGCTGATCAGGCGGGTTGGCGCATTGACCACCGTAGAACCTCCCAACGCGAACAACAGAAACGCAGACTCTGACACTATCAACTTCAACAACGGTGCAGAGCTACTACTATACAATCTCAGACAAGACGCTTTTTCTGGCACTTCTGTATCTATCTTCACTTGCATCACGGGATGGTGTGCTCCGTTCTCCGCATACTGACGCGTTGCATCGCTGTCGCACGCCGACGCGTGTCGCCGTGCCCCACGAGCGGCCTCACGATCATGTCTCGCGCTCTCCATTTTCCGTGCATGGACTCGTTCGTTCAGAGCCAATCTTGTATCACAGCCAATACCACTTTGAAAGATCAGCGAGAAGGATCTTTAATTGTACAGGACGGTTCTTTCCTACACTCATACGATACCTAGCCAATCACCTTGCAGCGCATCATCACTCAGACTCAAGACGCTAGGGACGCATAGAAATAGGGTATCATCAGAGCCAACTTTGAGCATCGAAAAATCAGCCTCAGGGCTTCCTGTCACGATTCTTGCCCATGGATATCAGAACGCCCAGGATCTCTGTTCCACTTTTGGAATGTCCTCGTCCATTCATACATTCTCAGCTCGGTCTCCTCCGCGCTGGAGCCGTCCTACAGCAGGACCATTAGCTTTGATCCGGTCCATATCAGTATGATTCCGCGTACCGGAGATGATGTCGCATTCGCATTTGCGACCGTTGACCCGATCAGCATGGAGTTTGGACGCCCTCGCCGCAGCTGAGGCTTCAACAACGCTCGAAAGTCGCTATTGAATTTCTCGCGAACATCAGAGTTCTTGTGGTAATCGTTTCCCAGCTGGCCCTTGCTCCAGGCTCGGAATGTGCAGATCAACTGTTTTGTGGTTTCTTCATTGGGATCTGCGTGGAAGATCTCCCAGAGGCCGTTGACGATCCTGGGAATCGCGAGGTCTGCATTTTGGTAGAGCATCGGTCGCTTAAGCCACTTCGCCCGTATCTCGTAACTCCCGATCTCTTTGAACTCGTCTGGCGACTCATTCAGGACTGGAAACTATCTCATTCCAATCTTCTCCAACGTGATCTCTTTCCACGGCAAGTGAAGCTTGATCCCATCTGCGAGGAGCGATTCCCAAACCACCGCTTTGTTTTGGGTGAAGCCTGCAGCGAAAGGCTGTTCCCCGTAACCAACCTCCCTGAGCAGGTCCGCTAGCGAGATGGACGTTTCTTGCGGCAGTCTTGACAGATCGAAAACGCCCATGCCCAGTTCCATGTATGGATGCCTCACCTCGATCGCTTTTGCTGTAGCGAAAGCGCTCAGAAGCTCACCGTGGAGTACGATGAAAGGCGCCCCGAAGGGCTCTGGAGAGATATGAATTGGCGAATTGAGTTGACAGCGAGCAATAACAGCGTTTGTTTGGTCGTGCGGATCATGGCAGTTTGACCGCAGAACGAGGCGATCTCATTCACTTGAGATTTTGTGGTCGACATGGGTCATTGTGGCCTTTCCGTTACCATGAATCCGGTCCCGAGTGACTCCACCAAGAGCAATCTCATATGTGCACCCAAGGGCAGCTCCCACAACTCACGCAGGGGCTGCGCAAATAGTTTGCAGAAGAGCGCTGGGACCCCTCTTCGACCGTTGGCTCCGCACTCATAGCCCATTTCCCCCGATTATGCATCCATGGGCAGCACTATGCAGCTCCAACCAAACCTGCTACGTGATCGTGAACCGTGGTTGGGCTCCACTGTCGCCTTGCCTCCCAGCTCATGGATGGAAAATTTCGACTCGAACAGTATAAAAGCAAAATCTTTACCTAGATGCGCGATCTCTCTTCGCATACATCGGAATTACTTCGGAAGCCGATTTCAGCTACTCTGCACACGCAACAGCTAGTTTGTCTACACTTACGAGCCTTCGAAACGGCAAGCGATGAAGACCTTGCTTGGCGAAGGATCATAAGCCAAATCTACCCCGCCCCCCTCCCAGCCCGATCGCCCCGAGGACGTCACGATGTCTCCTAAGCCCTTTCGATTCCTCGATCTCCCAGTCGAGCTCCGCCTAATTGTATACGAGCGCATCCCCGCGGAGCTGGAATTCTTCACACTCATTCTCAAGCCCGAATCTACTGGTCCACCAAAGGTACCAATTCGAGATGTGGATGTACCAGTGTGGTACATGCCCCCTCTTCTCCACACGTGTCGTACGATATACAACGAGGCCCATAAGATATTACATCGAACCTCGAAGAACAGCATTCTCAGCGCCGAGCCTGAGATACGTCTGGGCAGTGTTGACGTGAACCGTCTAGAACACAATTCGGGAAAAACTGGCCTAGTCTTCAGGGAGGTATGGAGCATTACCATAATCAAGTTGGCCGCTATGAACGGATGGATACCTTCAAACGGAGAGCTGCCCAAATTCTCCTCAACATACCTTGATGCACTCACGGACGAGTCGAAAGACCGGCTGGCTAAGTTCATCGAACAAATCCTCTTGCGGTTCCAGTGGATTGAATCGACCCCAATACACATCTCTGGGTCGTGCTCTGAGGGAAAGGCTTATCGAAGGTACACTACTTTTTCAATGGAGCGCGGGCAATTCTGGAGCACTGTCGATGATTGGACCTATTGTTAGCACCAGATGTCCAGGTGTCTGACCCATGTTATAATTCACACGACAAACCAATGGTCTGAATGAACTCAAAACATCCGTAGAATTCCGGAACAATCGCTCAGGCATTGCAGCGTCTCGCCGCATTTTTGTTGCAGTTATCGCAATCACAAGTCTGTTCCACTTGTTGTTCCAAGCACTCCGCAAGATAGAGTCCCTATCCGTTTATTGCTTTACTGTCTCCATTCCGACCACACCTTGAACAGTGAATTATCTTCGTGCCCGCTTTATTTGCTTCGTCCCGACTTGAATGTGCAGTACGTATAAGACTTACCACCGGCAGCGCGACAGCCACTCGACTTGCGAACACAGACACTCAGACCTCTCAGCAGCTATCTTACATTTCGGAAAAGTGTCCGTTGGACGCTCGTTTGCGAACCGAATTGACTAGTACTGGGAGATAGACTTTAACATATGCGTATACGCGCATTACGGGTATCTTCATGTGTCATGTTTCTCTGAGATAGGCGCCCATAGGGCCTCCCGTGAGACGACT
This sequence comes from Pseudomonodictys pantanalensis, assembly GCA_019022785.1. Classification (NCBI taxonomy): domain Eukaryota; kingdom Fungi; phylum Ascomycota; class Dothideomycetes; order Pleosporales; family Parabambusicolaceae; genus Pseudomonodictys; species Pseudomonodictys pantanalensis. The sequence goes on from JAFHBV010000501.1 coordinate 15,970, forward strand.
TCCCTAGTGAGAGCCACAGAAGCTGAGCTGACAAACACAAAGATCCACGCAACTTACGTAATCCTGCGCTTATGCAGACAAAATATATAAAAGCCACGGTCTCGCAAGCTTTACTCGACTTTCTTCAACATCTGAAATGGCTTCCTCAAGCGCCGATTACATTGTCGTCGGAGGCGGTCTCACTGGCTGCGTTCTCGCATCCCGTCTCGCCGGAAGCGAATCCTCACCAAAAGTCATCCTCATCGAAGCCGGAGAGGATCTGACCGGAGAGGCAGGCACTGATACATACCTCAACGGCCTCGCACTCGTCGGAGGGAAATTCGACTACGGCTACAAGAGCGAGCCAGTCACCGATACAGCACGGACGCACAACTTGCCGGCAGGAAAATGCCTCGGAGGCGGCAGCATGCTCAACTACGGCGGCTGGCTTCGGGGCGATGCGAAAGACTACGATGACTGGGGACGCAGTGTTGGCGACGAGCGGTGGAGCCATTCTGGAATGAAGCCGTGGCTGGATAAAGCGGAGAAGGTCTTCGGCGTCGAACGCGTTTCGGATGTGCCCGGGAGGGTGTATCCGCTGCGAGGCCCATTAAAAGACGCATGGGAAGAGTTGGGTGTGAAAAAAGCGGATGAGGAGAGTGGGTTGATTGGTGGGTTGCAGGAGATGAAAGAGAACTCGCGCGATAGCTTGCGCCAGGCGTCTTACGCCGCTTATCCGCTCGACAGGGTCAAGGTTATGACGAACACAAGTGCGCATCGCGTCATCTTCGAAGGGAAAAGAGCGAAGGGTGTCCTGCTTGGCAATGGTCGAGAAGTGGCGGCGACGAAGGAGGTCATACTCTGCGCGGGCGCCTATCGGACTCCCCAGCTTCTGATGCTTTCGGGAGTTGGACCCTCGAAAACACTTGCAACGCACGGCATTCATGTTGTCCACGCTTGTGAAGACGTCGGACAAAACCTCTTCGACCACTTCGCTCTGTACCTTGCCTTTCGCCTGCAGGACCCTTCGCAGAACCTAGCGCTTGGGTGCTCGGGGTGGACAGATCCAGCTCTTTTCAAGAGCCTTCCATGGGACTGGATGGTCAGCGAGTCAGTGCCGCGAGACGTACTAGAGAAGCAGGGTGCAGACCTGAAGTTCCTGGAGCGCAATCTCTACGAGATCTTGACTCTATACGTCGCGCCCGGTATTCCAGGCATTCCAATGGATGGAACCCACATCGCAACGTCGACCATGCTACTCCTTCCCACCTCAAGAGGTAGCGTAGGTCTCCGCTCCGCTTCACTCACCGATCATCCAAAGATCCAGCCGAGCCTCTTCTCCACGGACCTCGACCAGAACACGCTATTGTATGCCGCTCGTCGCACCCTCAAACTGCTGCTTGAGACAGAGAGCATGAGGGAATTCGTAGCGTGCGAGGTCCCACCCTCAGGTCCAGGTCTTGACGGGTTGACAACTTTGACTCCTCAGTCCAGTGACGAGGAGATACGAGATCGTATCGTGCGCACCGGTGAACAGCACTATCACTCCGGAGGAACAGCGGCGATGGGTAGGGTGGTCGATCCTGAGGGTAGAGTAAAGGGCGTAGAAGGGTTAAGGGTTGCTGATGCCAGTGCGCTACCCCTTCCGCTCGGCGGACATCCCCAGGCAACATTGTATGCTATGGCGGAGCAGATCGCGAGTATGATCATAGGTTAGGCGGCAGTGTTGGGGAAGAATCGTATCAGGAGATATCAAGCGCGCAATTGAACCTGTGGAGGCGCAGCCAGGGGGTCGTCGTGCCTGTCGGGCTCGCACAAGCGCAAGCCTGAGTCCACCTTGAGCTCTGACTCCTAGATATCCCCGGTGACTTCGAACTAATAGCGTACATACTCGAAGCGACATATCGAACAGAATTGAGGGAGAATGAAGGTAGAGCGGAGTGGAGCGCGGTGGCTCAGCCTCAGCCTCAGGTGGCAGTTTGGGGGCCAAACCCCAACCCACGCCAAAAGGCCGAAAAAGCAGTTAGCGCAACCGACCCAAACAAGACTAGCTCAGCAACCAAGCCTCTCAGATTGCCGCCTACGCCTCACTCATCGCCCACTTCACTCCTACACATAGACCCCATCCCTTCCGCCCTCGATCCTCCAATCCTCCGTGTCTCTCATTCCATCTGTTATTCATTCGCTACCATGGATCCCCAACCCTTCCGCTTCTTGGACCTACCGAAGGAGATTCGGCTTATGGTGTATGAGAACCTGCCCCGCAAAATCAGGCACCATCAGGCACGACATCCAGACGAGCCGGCGCATCGCGTGATCTTCGTCGTAAAGTCGCTGCCTGTTGCGCTTCTGGCGACGTGTAAGCTAGTGCACGATGAGGCAAGGCCGATCGTGGACAAGATGGCGAAGGAGTTCATTTTGGATGCCCCGCCAAGGATCATCGACGGAGTTAGCGCGCGAGGGGAGGGTCGGTTGCTGGATGCGGTTGTGAGGGCGGCCGTGAAGCAGTACGATGCGCTCGAGAATCATGAGTTGGGAGAAGGGCGGTATCTGACGCTCTCGGATATGTTCGATGGCCGACTACGCAACTCTCTGGAATCCAAACGGCGGTTTGCTCGCGCGGTTCTTCGGTTCGTTCACCAAGCGGGTCATCAGCTGCGCTTTGGATGTTTTCAGGCCAGGGGGCTTCAGACGATTGAAATGGTCAAATATACGTCTACGATTTCTGGATTGGGGCGGCACTGGGGCTTGGGCGCTGATCTGCATGCGCTGAACAACCGGTTGAACGACCACGGAATCGCCGTCGCATGCGCAGGTGTCCTGACTGCTGGTGTGGCCGAAAGCCAGGCCAAAGGTTCTGGGGATCTCCTCATTCCACAACGAGTGTGCTTCGAATCGTATGGGCTTGGGTGCTATGTCCCTTCGATGGGCCAAATGACGGAGGAAACCTGGTCCGCATTCTGGCTCGAGTGAGTGCCAACTATACAATCAAACCGACCTTGGAACCAACCCGGATATTCACACACAAAACGGAACTACTCGCTCCCATCTCCGATCAATCCCCAAGACATCAGCCTCAAAGCCTACTCATCCTCATCCTCACACCCGGTGTACGCTCTACCTTCTTCCTGCATCTCCCATCCCCGCTCCGCCATGACCCTCCGCACCATATCCTGATCAAGCTGTCCGCTCATCGGCAAGCCGAGCTCCTGCCTCCTCCACCCTTCTGACGCATAATCCTCCTGCGCCTTCAGCCTACGTTCGCCACCCTTGCTCTGGCGCCTGTTCTGCGCCTGGATCTTTTTCTTGGCCTCTTCGACATCCGCTTTGGTTCTCAGCGGCCCGGCGCGGATCTCGGCCTTCGAGAGGCCAGCCCACCATTGCGGAGGAATGGTTCCGAAGGCTTGTAGCGGCGGCACGACACCGAGTGAGTAGCACTCTTTGGTCGGGGTGAGATATACAGCCGTGGCGAGATCTTGACGAGACGCGGCGCGAAGTAGTTTGAGGGCAGGCGAAAGAGGTTTGGTGACGAGGAGTACGAAGTTGTTGTGGATGAGGGGGTATTCGCCTTTTACGAGCAGGCGGCGGGTGTAGTCGATGCAGGCTTTTATGCGCTTTGTGCCGTCGTCGTCGTCCTGCGCTTCAGCGTTTCGTTTGTCAGCATCTAGATCGCCTCTGCATTTGTCTCTTTGCGCGTTGCGTTTTATTTTCTCTCTGCTTGTTTAGTGTCTTATGGGTAGATGGAAAGGCAATTCTCTGTATCAATCCGGGGTCCATATCCTTCACTTTTGACCGAAGAAGAGAAAGAGATAGTACGACAATCACTTACCCACTGCAGTGTTTTTTCGAGCCGTCATTCCTGGCGTGTGTTGATCTACCAGGATCGTCTAGGATAGCGCATCGGTCAAATAGTCGCGTCTGATGTTGTGGTGTACTTCAGCCAGTAGTGATATTGTCGGTAAGAAGCCAGGATATCCTTCTGTTCTGCTAGCAACGACCAATCGTGGTGTTGCGATGTGCTGTTATTGGTCGGACAGGTAAGCGCGAACGGAGTCGTAGACTTTGTTTTGAAGAATCTTGTTTGCGTTTGTCGCGTTCACGTGCCGCCCCAGATGCGGGAGAGTGAAAAGCGCGATAACCTCGATATCATAACAGAGTCCTTAGGACGCATTCTGGAAGGGTAATGAGGGAATGTCGCTGCGAGCAGCAAATGAGGCCTCGCGAGACGAAGGTCATGATAGAATTTGTGGTCAAGTTTGCTGAAAGATTTTCGCATCGCCGTCGCGCGAGGTGATTCTGACTTCTTGACATACCATCCGATCACACTTTAGCTGTCCCGTATTATCACACCTTCGCTCTCAGGTTGCTGTCGTAGGATATTTATGCGCGAATGTCGAACAATCGGAGAAACTTGTCACAGGACTCAGTACATTTGTATCCTCAGCCTAATCAAGCAACTAGTCGTCGTCTAGGAACTGGCAATAAGAACATCGAAAAGACCCGCCAGCCGCATTCACTTCCATCATTCTGAAAATCGCTGTGGTTCAAGCCCCTGTCTCCCTCCGTCGCAGCATGAGCCTGTCCACAACAATACCGAACTACCATTCAAGCAGACTCCAGCCACCCGTTCTTCCACTTGCTCCGCTCCATACAACCAATCTCAACCACTCCTTTCTCGATAATAGGCGCTTCCGGAGGACATCGAGCGCACAGTATCTCACCATGCGCACCACACTTTGTATCGCACGTGCCCACGATGTCGTACTCAATCTTCACATCCCTGCCGATTTCGTGGGTCCAAACAAGCCTTTCTTCCCTCGTGATCAGACTGCTCGTTATAGCTCCCTCAGGCGTGAACAGGTCTCGCCTCTCCAGGTGTCCTCGGCCGTTATCAGCAAGCCTTAGAGCCTCAATGCGATGGGATCCAGTTGCCTGAAATAATCTGGCGGCGTGGTAGATGAACTGTTTGACAGGAGGTAAGATGCCATGCTTGTCGCGCAAACGGTATTTTCCGCTATCCCCAAGAGCCTGTGCATTACGTTAGTCGCGAGGACGGTGACGAGCTGATCATTGCTGGGGGGACTTATTTTCAATGGCCATTTGAATGATGAACGACGAAGTAACTCCATCCTGTAACTTCTCCAACACAACTGTAATGAGGCTTAAGAGTAGTCGGAATACGTGATTCGAAAGACCGTCGCGGAACCCGCGAGCGTACGATTGGTGCACCATGATTCTTGGAATGGACGAGAGAATTTTTTCGCGAACGATGCTCGTGGCCTCTTTTCTCACCGTTTGACAGGTAGCCAACAGATTGGTAGGGAAACAGCTGCGGACGAGGATAACTTCTAGCTTTTCAAGGCTTCGCTGTTTGGATCCATAGATTGTAGTGTGTCGGACAGTCGCAGATAGTCTCTCGTAAACCATCATGCGCAGTTCCGCCGGTAGGTCCATGAAACGAAACGGAGGCTGAGAGGTTGGAGGCACCTGGGTGACTTTAGACTTCGCATGCACGGGCATTCTTGCCATCGCGTGAGCTTTGCGACTTCCTGTGGCCTGTGGCATGGTGAATTTGATGTTGAATCTTCCTTCGACTCTGAGTATGGTTGCCGACGGCTTTTATGCATTGTTGGTCGTTCCTTTCGTGAGTCATCTTTGCCAAGCAACTACACCGAGTAGGATCCGCCAAGCCTTACTGGGTGATATGCATTGTAACATGGAACAGGTATTTTTGGATTCGTAACCGAGAATAGTCCCTGAGCATACTATTAGCGCCAATGAACCCGTCACACTCCAAATTCTCCCTTCTCATGCCCTCAAAATCGCACTCTTTGCTCCGATTTTAGCCACTCGTCAACCCATTCATCTTTGTCCATACTTCTAAGGACCACGTTCTCTCCCTCAACGGTAGGTACTTCAGGAATAAACTGCGATTATAGTCTCTCTATATCGGTACAAGATTTGGTGAAGCCCACAAAGCCGTAATCAAGTCCTCCGCTGGAAGAAGTGCACCAAATTCGCCGTAGCGATCCGTCCAAGTCACTCCTCCGAGCAGCACGGGTCATCGATGTTATTGCTGCATGCTCTTGGTAAAGCATAACTAGTATCATCGATTCCAACCCATAGTGTTGTGTTGATTGAAGTGCCAGGGCTGCTTGGACGAGGAATTTACCGACGGGGGCAAGGGAACGGTCAGTTGTTGACTCCTCGAGCTCATGTCGTCAGATGACCTGTAAATATTGTTAGTAGAGTGTTAATTATAATCAATCGCTGAGGAATGTTTCCTATGTTTCGAGGCGTCCACCTAGGGTGACTTGTCTTGTACAGCTTCGAATAGATCTGCAGGAGCAGTTGTACTTTGTCTTATCAACCTAAATAAGACCACAATTGCACTCAATATAGCCAAATAACTATATACGTAATAGAAGCAATGCCTAGATTTGTCCTCTAATACACGTGTATCTAGCATATCCGATACTGAAGTAAAGAGTTTTCCGCCATGTTTGCAGGTGTGGTAAATGATCGGCTCCGTGGCTCATATTCCGTCTGGAGTATTGCTGGGCTAAGAAGCTTTGCAGTCCTATCGCTGTTCCCCTGTTCACGAAGTACAAGCAACTGTGGTAACCCCTGAACGCATACTATGTGGTCCCCAACCTGAACATCGCGCGAACAAATACCAGAAACCTGCTTAACGGGATTGCTTACATTCTGAGCCAAGAATATGGTTCTGTTCGCCAACGAAAGGTAATTACACAACTTGATATGGAATTCCAGGATGGTGGGCTTGGAAAGCAAAATTGGTACTACCTCAGAAGCATCTTTGCGACGATTTCTACGGTAGAATTTCAAACGAGATTCTCCGTGGATCCAATGCAGGAAAGTGTGACCCCCTGTCGACCGGATAGCTAGATCCGTTCGGAAGAGATTCTGTAACAGAATTATATAGGATTCCCAAGAAGACCTCCAGGTAAAAGAATGATTCGACATCCAGTGGAGCATCATCCGAAGATTGCTAAGGTGGATTTCTCGTTCAGATTCCTCAAATTCAATGGATGTTCTTACAAATGTGAGGATCGTGCTGACATTGGACAAATGGCGGGCGCTGACTGTGATGATGTTTTGTGCCTCGTCTAGGACAATATGTCCTCCTGCTCTGTCGGGTGATTTTGGCCTTAAGAATCTAGTTTCCCAGGGAACAGTAATTCGGTTGCCACTTTCATTCGTATACCGAAATTGTTGAACATTTTCCCCCCAGTCATGCGCTCTGGAGGCTGACCAATCCGGTACCCACGAAGGCTGCCCAGGCATCGATCGGAGAGCTGCGAGAATTAGAATGTCGCTCGATTTCGTTATCGTGATTAGTGATGTAGTAACACGATATATCTCGCCTATTTCGTCGGAGTACTTCGGTGATGGAAGGTCAACAATCCCGCCTTGTTTTAGTATAGCCCACATCCCGAATGCCATGTCTCTTGGCTCTTTTGCAAGGCGACCATATAGTGCACCTAGAATTGATTGAGGCTTGAAGGGAACCTTCTTTCCCCACCGAAGTCCAAATCCAACATGAACGACGTAAAGGAAAGCGACGGCGAGTAGCGGGAGAGGCAAGGACGCGAATAGAATGAGTATGGCATATCGTCTATGTTTCGAGCCTGTTGGAGCAATGACAGCGAGCCAGTCTAGGATTACAGCGCCCGATATTAGCCAAAGCAGCCAGGCCCAAGCTTGGGAAGTCGCCGTGATGAAGATATCATACTCTTTGAGGGTCCATTCCCCTGGATTTGAGATGCCCAGCTTCGAAGCTCGAAATTCCTCACGGCTTTCGACTAAAGTAGTCCATGTGGACAGAGTCCCTTCCAAGTCCTTCCATTGGAGAGTGTCGAGAATAGCCAGGGTCCGAACGAAATTAGGCCACAGGGCATGTCGATCGCCGCAGACCAAGATCGGATGTGAGGCAAGCACGATCTCCTGGTACGTCCACAATCGGGTGTTCCAAGACGTACCCAAAAGCTCTTTGATATCTTCGAACAATGCATACTGGTTTCCGGCCCGTGCACACATCCAAGCCCAGAGCCCTGATTTTTCTATTGGATTTAGTTAGGGCGTGAAATTGGGAAAATAATCCAAAATAGAAGTTTGTGCGTACCGCAAGGCCTAGGAGGATAAGTTTGCCTTCAAGTTGACCAAATGAGGGACCAGGCCGCAGCATACGGACGGCTCTCGAGTTTCCCATCTCTCGTGGTCGTATAGTAACTCCCAAAATGATTGGTAGCCATGTATTCCATTGCCCTATTGGTCTGCAAAGTTCCAGGACCTAGCCAAACGTACACTGCTTCTGCGGCTGAATAGATATCGCCCATAAGAGGGATCTGATGTGACTTCTCATCCGCATCATCTTGATTAATGCAGATTGCATCGACCCATATAGTAAACGCCCCGAGTTTCTTTTGGAGGTGCACTAAGGCCGAATGGCAGTTGGTTGTGATTTTGACTTGCGTTTTGTTGCATGTGATATAGTCTGGCTCTGGTGAAAATGTTCCCCAGACATACGNCAGCGCGGTGAATTTGGGGGGGGGGGGGGGGCCGGCGCGGGGGTGGGGGCGTGGAGCCGGGGGGTGACCCCGAGGGGGGGGGGGGGGCGGGGGGGGGGTGGCGAT
>JAFHBV010000502.1:0-24449 GCA_019022785.1 Pseudomonodictys pantanalensis
CTACGCCGCCGGCCACCTCGCCCTCTCCCCATCCCACACATANGTATACACGCNCCGCCTAAGCTGGGAAACTATCGAGCCGGTTCTCACGTTCATCGTTGCTGCGCTCATGCTGTGGTCTGCCCTGTACCTCGTTTATGTGCTGGTTTTTGGGATTGCGAGAGAGAGGTGGTGGATGGCGGGGAGAAGAATCGGAGATGGTGATAGGTTGGTGAAAGGTGGAGAAGGAGAAGAAGGCAGGAAAGCGGGAAGAGAGAGACTGGGAGGGCTCGGGGGTGAGAGGTTAGGAAAGGGAGAAGGATGGAGCAGTATTGTGGATACGGGGCTTGTGGAGGAAGATGTGCAGGGAAGATGGGCGGGGTATACGTGGAGCAGGACCAGGGTTGGGAACTGGTGGGGAGAGGATGTGGAGAAGGGAGATACAAGGACGAGGATGTCCCTCCGAGGAGAGGACTTGAGTGTGCGAAGGCGCACCTGTCGAACCGTCTAACCATTTCTCCGCTCTACGCTACACCTGTATTCAGCGCACCTCTCGACCACCATACCGCATCTGCGAAATGGCCATGCGCTGGGTAAGCACCCCCAGTTCCAACTCTTCTTCCTTACTCCTTAATATACTCATCAAACCAACTCACAGCTTGCAGAAACGCCTGCTCCTTCGCAAACTTCGCCCTCTTCTGACTCAAATCGCAGCGCACAGCAAACCCATGCTGCACATCGGAGAACAGATTTATCTGATACGGTACATCCATAGCCTGGAGGATGTCCTCTGTTTCGCGGCGCTTCGGGGCGGGGAAAATCTGGTCGGTTTCTAGTATCTCGCATTAGCCATCGAATCCTCCATTCCACTCTCTTCATGCTCCTATCTTCCATCTCGCTCGATAGCAGACAGCGGAAAGATACAGATTACGCGACAAGATGCCAGGGACAAGCACAGGGCTGTGTATGGAGGTTAATCTTACCAGCAGCAGCGATGCTTAAAGGTCCCTTAATCCCTTTGACTTCGTCCGCCTCGACAAAACTAGGATGCGCAGTAAACCCCGCATCAATCCCCTCACCCTTACCCTTCGCAAGCCACCGACACACATACTTCCCGCCAAAGCAGTACCCCACACCGCCCAACCTCTTGACTCCCATGTTTCCTCTAAGCTCTTTGATGGTCGCTTCGATGATGGGGTCTACAGCCGGCGGATGCGGCATCTCGGTCCCAATCCACTTCATGAGGTCGAAGTCCTCCGGGGGATTGAGCGGCACAACGTTACCGTTGAAGAGATCCGGGATGGCGACGAAGTAGCCGTTTGCGGCAAATTGGTCGGCGATGAGTTGGACGTTGATCAAGTCGATGCCGATTACGTCCGTGAAGATGATGATGGCGTTCTCCGTGCTCTTATCCTCTGGGTAGGAGAAGTAGGTGCGGACTAAGAGGGTCAGCGCGTTGGACAGAAGACTGGGAGGTGGATAGAGTAGTGAAGAGCGAAAATGAGAACGACAGATGGGAAAGGCCAAGATGGGTAGGTTGAGCTAGGAGAATTTGGTTGTGGTGGAAATTGTAGGGCGAGGGATGGGATGGGTATGAAGGGAAAGCTCACTGTCGCCGATTTTCTTCACCTCGCCTTTTGCTTCGCCGTCGTGCTTGACGCCAACGACGCAGCAGCGGCCCATGGGGTTGGATGCCATTGCGGATACCGTTTTCCGCTTTCTTCTTCGCGTAGAAAAATATCAATTGAGAACTTATGTGATGGGCAGGCAAGCAGTGTAGCCGTAAAGTTCGATGCTTCCCTCAGTTCGAGCAGGCGTCGTCCATTTTTTATATGAGTGATCAACCCCTCGGTGGGGCATCGGCCAGCACAGGCATCCGAATGACGCAGCCGTGAAGCTCCGGTTCTATACCTGGTCTCCGAGGCCGAGGTTGCGCTAGCGAAGCTTTCCAAAAGTGGATACTGACTTGTTGCCTCTTGGGGTCTAGGTGACGTCGGCGATTCGGAGCCTGGCGCGGAAGAATATCGGACCGGGATGGATGGGGTATACAAGAGGCTGTGGGACTCGGATTTTGCAGGCTTTAGGCGTGTTGGGGCGGTGTTAAAGGTGGCCATTCATTGCTCCGGCTGGAGGATTTGGGCTGAAGGGATTGAGGGAATTAGAAATAGGTGTATTGGTTACCAATGCCGGCGCGGAGCTCCACGATGCCAAAACCAGGCTCCCTCGGTCATGCGTTGACCATCACAATCGCGGTAGGCTTCTAAACTGTCGCAATACAGCTTCACGTATCCATCGCATTCAGTACCGCGTAAGCCTTCCTGCCTGCGAATCAGTTCTCATAGGCGCCTGCTTTGGACATGCCTCCCTGTCACGACCCCAGCGACCGGACCGATGTGTTGGACTGTGTCTCCTCCGCTCGGGACTCCTGCTTCTACGCCGGTGTCTCGAGGATGTCTCGCCCCCACGACGCCGCTCTTTATCATATCGGCTGTATCTCTCCTCATCTCTATCATCATCCCTCTTCCTCCTCTTTCCGTGTCGCTCCCTTCTGGACTCTCTCTCCTCTGTAGCACGCAGCTCCCTGAGCTCCCTCTCCTTCTCTTCTGCCCACCTCTTTTTATCTTCCTTAGACTTCTTCAGCTGCACCTGCACTTTCTGCATAAATGCAAATGGATCCTTAGACGTCACCCTCGCCTTTTCTCTCTCCTCGCGTCGCGGATCTTCGTTGCCCCAGACGTCTTTGCTCTCGAAGCCGGGATATGCAAGCGCCTTGCCATCTTCCTCCGTAGATGGTTTGTCCTGTGCAGCATACCACGGCCGCTCCAACCCACTCTTGCCAGCAGCATTCGAGAAGCGCATGGTATACTGATCCTCCAGCGCCCTCTCCTTCTTCCTCTTCTCCTTCTCCACTTCTTCATTCTTCGCGCGCTTAATCGCCTCTTTATGATCGACCGGAAATAAATTAATATTCCCCGCGTGATCCGTAATCGGCGCATCACTCTTCGCATCCCTCAGCTTCAGCACCCTCTTATCCTCCTGCCCGTCATCACTCGGCGCCCTGGCTAACTGTATATCCCTCTCCGTGTCATCTTCGCCCGCGATCCTCCGCCTCTTGCGCTCGTGTCCTTCACCCCGGTCCCTTTTTCGCCCTTCACCTTTAGAGGAGGTTGGCTCGGGTAGCGGCGGCGGTGTCTCGCCTCGAAGAATGGCAGCGCGGCGAGCGGCGTCGAGTTCTTGCATGCGCTGCTCCTCGGCGGCTTCGCGGGCGGCGGCTGCGGCCTCGTCGGCTTTGACGCGCGCGATGTTGGTCGCGTTGTAGACGTTCCATGACTGCGGGCTGTCAGTCCGCTGCTATACACTTCAACATGCGATTTTGAGGGCGATGGTACCTTCTTCCCAAGCAGATGGCTGCCCATTCGTCAGTACAGGTCCACGAAAAGGCGGTACGAGGTGGGGAATACATACAGAGGCATGACGACCAGCCCCGTGACACACGGCCGCGGTAAATCAGAAGGCTATTGACGTGAAGGTGTTGGTGAGCTCACCCCATGGCGGGTAAGTTGTTGGGTTCGCAGGCAACTGAAGGAAGGAGCCCCACAGCGGGAAGCCCGGAGAGGCTTGGCAAGGTGACCTGCATTAGCTCTGGTCCCCGACCGTCCTGCGATCTTCCCTTGCAGCTCGCCAAGCAGCACCTCGTGAAACACCATGGCCCGTCTTCTATTCTTAAAGCGCCTTTTTCCCGCTTGCGCAGTCTTCGTGCTTGTTTCTCTGCTTTAGTCGCGAGTCCTTCATCTCTACCCCTCGGCATTGATACCCCCCAATATGCGCATACCTCGAGCATAAGCCGTCCATCCGAATAAACCGCATCTTTCCCATCAGCAAAGCAAAAGCAAATATTGCATCGAGTCCACACCCATCAAACCAGCCAGAAGCCTCTAACTCACTGCATCATTGCCACCCTCACGCGCGCCCACTCCCCAAAATGCCCACCTGGCTCGTCCACGGCTTCCGCTGGCCCCGCACCGCAGTCCGCATCCACATCATCCTGCAGAACCTCGACGACTGCGCGGCAGAATACCTCATGGCGCCCGCCACCGTCGCCGAGCTGACATCCAACCTGACCAAGCTATATCCCGAACAAATGGCGCACCTGCCCAATCTGCGCTTCATCGAGCAATACGACCCCGAAGACGAGACCATCAAGAGCCAGCCGTACGCCTATGTATGCGACCAGGTGCACGAGGTGAATTTGGGCGTGGATATCGATGAGGTGCGCGGGCAGGGGATAGACAGCGACGCGTGGAGTGCGCTGGTGGAGTTGCGGGATAAGATTGCCGAGGGGCAGAAGGTCGGGTGGTTTGTGGTTGTCAACGGCGACGTTGAGCGCTGGGCGCCTCCCCTCGATGAAGAGGATGGTCCAATACGGGAAAGCGTGCATGAGAGTGTTGATGAGGAGAAGGAAAGTGTGGTTAGTCCGGCGAGTCAGAGGAGCAGCGTGGGCAAAACGGAGGATTTGGATGGGGAGGGGAAGCAGAAGGGATTGAAGAAGTGGCTGGGCAAGGTGCGGAAGGCGAAGAGGTACGTATGAGAATAGACGGAGGAGATGGTGGGCTAATGCGGCGCAGTTCGAAGGATCTCAGAGGTGAGCTCGCTGTGAGAGCGGCGCCGCAGTCCCCGCCGATGCCGAATGTACCGCATAACGCTGCGTCGATGGCTTCGAGGCGGGCGAATGGGAAAGTGTCTGCCTCGGTGGGTGCAGCGCGATGATGGTCAAAAGACCATGAGTAAAGGCAAGGTCATCTAGCATCAAAACTCGGCCTCCTCGAAGTAGGTCAGGCGGAAGTATTTGTTGACCGAGCAGTGTCCCGCGTGAAGCTCTTCTGGTACTTGCGGCATTATTGAACCAGACAGAATTGAATCTGCTATATGAGGTGAGTCTCCTTACAAGTCATCCGGTCTGTCACGTCGGCTGACTCTCGGGTAGGGAAGTTATAGGATACGTGGGCATATATGCAGAAGACCGAACAAACAAATGGACGCTTCAAGGGAACAAGACTAGCGTTCGAACGCATTCAAGTATGCTGGCAAAAGGAACTCTAGCTTATCTGGTAAATGATTCGTTGATATAATGGCCGGCCTGTCCGTCTCCTGGATGCAGAATATGCTACCAGATTGATTAAGCTCCGGTTAGGTGTAAGCTACCATGGGGCCATTGAAACGGAGTAGGAACAGATGCGGTGCAAGCTTCGATGGGTACCGTTTTACAAGCCAAAGAGGCCGTTGGACAAGTGGACAATAGTTGACGACGTGCCACGGCACGCCTTCTGAGTCTTTTTCTGAAATCTACTGCTGAGACACAATAGCATGGCGTCGGGGTCGGAGGCAAAGGAATGTCAGTTCTCTCAAGAACCTTCACAACTTACATAGTGGCATACCAGAAAATTGTCAACTTGTGCTAGAAGAGCGAATGTAGATAGAGCAAGGTCTGCGTTAATGTGTGTCTCCAATGCTGATTGTCAGCTTCGAGGCTTGAACGATATTTATTTCTTTCCACAGCCCGGTTTCTAGCAACATCATCTACGCACTACCACATCTACTATCAATTTGGTAGGCAAAGTCCACTTTTCTGCTCAGTCGATTCTATTTCAATTTATACATCCTCAACATCGCGGCTGCACCCCAGGGCATTGCGCTCTGGGAAGAGGCTAACAGGTCCATGTCTACCTCGTCTTCGGGTCATAGGGCAGAAAATAGGCGTTCTGGTGCTGTGCGGAGTCTAAATACACTAAATTAATACATATACCAAACGCCTCCAACGTAGCATATTAATGTGTAGAAGATGCATACCAGGGTAGAGGCGATCCTCTTCGCATTTAGGACAGCGACCGTTAATTGAGGTGGATCCAAAGGCCAGTTGTCAGTCGGTGACGTCCTAGCAGGCCAAATCGGTCCCATACTGAACCGTCTTCTCGTTGTTGCATTTAAGCTTCTGGACAATGCTCTCTGGCATAGAATGATGCTGTGCGGTGATAACTCGTACGTTATGAAAGATGTGCGTCGAACCTTCCGGGAGGGTACATTGGGTATACTTCATCGGCGTCCTAAACACAACACACATATTAACGTATAACGACTTGCAGGAATCTTGCTCTTGGTCACAGAGACTGAGGTGTAAGAGTAATGACCAACAAAGCGGAGGGGAAAGCATGGCTTGATTTAATTGCCATATGGTAGTGTGGGTGGCTCACGCAACTCGCCTTACCCCACTCTCTTAGTCAACCTACCACAGAGCGCGGCGGGACATGGCCACGAGCCAGATATGATAACTAAATACCCAATTATTACTAAGACCCTCGATGCCTCAGGCATCAGGCTTCCCAGCAAAACGGTCAAGCGGTAAGCGACTATAGGCGAAAGTTATTACGCGAGATTTTCCCGCGCTACCCCTAACTTCACTCGCACCACCCGTCCTGAACAATTCTATCTCATGCCTCTACCTATTGATTTCACTGCCCTCACAAAGGATGATCTACACGGTGCCGGCCTCGGACTGACATCTGAGGTTTTCCGAATCGCCGATACAAATGTCGTCGCCAAAATACCAGCACCCTCAGCCTTCTTGGGACTTGAGGTACACGAGATCGAGAAGGTGTACGAGCGCGTACAGGAGCATCCCAACATTCTGCGCTATCTCGGCCAGAGTCCGCCCGAATGCACGCTGCTACGAGGTGCTCTACTTTTCGAGTATCACCCCCGAGGGAGCCTAACAAATTGTCTCGGTCAGCTTAAGAATTTCACACGAACCCGGTTTGTTTGTTACATAGTATCTGACGACAACGCCAAACACCAAAACTAACGTTCCATAGGTGGCCCTACCAGGCTGTGAGCGCCTTGGCATATCTACACTCGCTAAGAGTCGTCCACTCCGACTTAGGCCTACACAACTTTCTTCTCCGTGATGATGGCGAGATCGTGCTGTGCGATTTCGCAGGCTCCGGTATAGACGGCAGCCGTTGCATTGTGGGTCACGGGGTGCGGTATAGGGACCCTCTCTGTACTCGAGAATACCCTAGCGAACGGGAAGATGTCTTTGCGCTAGGAACGGTCCTCTATGAACTTGACCGAGGAGAACTACTGTTTAATGGGATGAGCCACGAGGAGATCTATATGCGACTACGTAATAGGCAGTTTCCTGACCTGTCAAGCGTGTCGTTACCCTTAAGGGGCGTAATTGAAAAGTGCTGGACCGTGCCGGGATATAAGGCTAGCGATGCGTTAAAGGAGCTGGGTAAGTTCCTATGCCCTCAGCTTTGTTTTGCTTTGTTTAATCTGCCTGCAGAGCCGCAGCCTCACGTTGCACTCTTCCAAGCATTCCTTGGGCTTGGTATCGCTATACTTGCTATCTTCATGTCTAATACGGTGAGGCGCTTCAAAGGCTGAGACGGGAAGTGATCTCGACTGTTGATGGTGTTGGAAGCTGATGGCATAGCACAGAAGAGTTGCTGCTTGTGGAAACTGACCTATAGAGAGTGATAACGCAAAAGTGCTAGGGTGGTTCTTGTGATATGTTGGATTGGGTTCATCGTGGGAGTTTAGGAATTCGTCGGCTTAAGCCATCAAACATACGCCGGCGCTTGATGATAAGGTCACACGTGCTATCAGGATCCGGAACCAACGCTTATATAGCTTAGTACTTACTTCTTACTATGCGATACTGCTTTCATACTGCTTTGTATTTACCTAACTTCCTCTCACGAAATAGGTTTAGTGCAAGGTCCGACTTAGTCACGTGAACCTTCTTGGCATTCGCCGGTGCCTTTCCCGAAAGTTCGCCGCGACCTCATCAACTTGCCTCCTCAACCCTGCCAAGGGCATTTACCCCACAACTCCCCTGCTATATACCCTGGACTACCTTTGCTCGCCGACGGTACTCTGTTACCCTCTTTCCTCCACATTTACAGCTCGGACTTGGCGGGGTGTTTCCTGCGCTTTCGCAGCTGTCGCAATAACTTGTAGCACACGGCCGACGCGGCCAACCAACGCATCACCATGAGTTCACGCATGGACTTTCTCTCGCGGCCGGCGCCCGAGAACTATGTCGCTGGCCTCGGTCGAGGTGCGACGGGCTTCACCACCCGAAGCGATTTGGGTCCGGCGCGCGAGGGCCCCTCGGAGGAGCAGATGAAGGAGATGCTGGCCAAGCGCGCAGCGTCCCTCGGACAGGCCGCGCCCACAGCGTACGGCGTGGTGGAAAAGAAAGAGGAGGACGAGGACGAGGACAGGTTCCAAGATCCAGACAACGAAGTCGGCCTATTCTCGAGCGGCCTCAACCACGACAAGGATGATGATGAGGCGGACCGGATATACCAGGATGTTGATGAGAAGATGGACAAGCGACGGCGAGCTCGAAGGTCAGTAATGCCTATTTCTTTTGCCCTCTGCATAACTCCCTCCCTCTCCCCGCTCGCTACAGACTTAAAGAAACTCTTTTTGAACGCTGTTTGCGACGAACAGATACCGACTATTCGCGAACTAGGGAAGCCCGCGAGAAGAAAGAACGCGAAGAATACGAGAGGAATAATCCGAAAATCCAGCTGCAATTCGCCGACTTGAAGCGCGCGCTCGGCGGCGTGTCCGAGGAAGAATGGGCTGCCATGCCAGAGGTGGGCGATATGACGGGCAAGGCGAAGCGCGCGCGCGAGGCGAGAATGGCAAATGCAAGGTCGTATGCTGTGCCGGATAGCGTCATTCAGGCTGCGACTCAGTCAGGGCAGCTCGAGACATCGATATCGCCAGATGTGGAAGGCACCATGACGAATTTTGCGTCTATCGGTGCTGCGCAAATGTCAGCGCTGCAGGTACGACTTGACTCCGCTGCGAAAGGCACAACCACTCCGGGCGCGCAGACGACCGTTACATCTGGCACCGCAACGTCCGTCGATCCGAAGGGCTATATGACAGCACTGGACAAGAAAGAGCTAGCTGGCGAGGTTCCCGTCGAGGATATCAACCGCGCCCGCGTGCTCCTGGAGTCGGCGGTCAAGACGAACATCCACAATGGCCCTGGCTACGTGGCGCTGGCACGGTTAGAGGAAGTCGCGAACAAGCTCAACACCGCGCGGAAAGTCATTGAGAAGGGGTGCGAGATGTGTCCAAAGTCTGTCGTCGTGTGGGAGGAAGCGATCCGGTTGAATCGCGAAAATCTACACAACGCCAAGATCATCGCCGCCCGCGGGATCAAACAGAATCCGAAGGCAATCAAGCTCTGGATCGCTGCGATTGACCTGGAGCAGACGCCGGCCGCGCGGAAGAAGGTGACGAGGCAGGCACTGGATCACAACCCGCAGTCAGTGGAGCTGTGGAAGACGCTGATCAACGACACGGAAGACATCGATAGCGTCAAGATGTTGTTCGCAAAGGCGACCGAGACGGTCAAGCTGTCTGAAGAGTTGTGGATATCCTACGCCCGCGTGAGCAACTCGGACGAAGCTCAGCAAATTCTCAACGCCGCGCGTAAAGCCATACCCACGAGCTGGGCTATCTGGGTCCACGCTTGTAGACTGCAGGAGCAGCTCGGCAAGGAAAATTTATGCGACAAGATCATGGAGCGTGCGGTGAAAGCGCTTGTCAAAGAGAACGCCATGCCAGACCGCGAGGAGTGGATCAAGCAAGCCGAGATCTGCGAGGAAGAGGGCGTCATCGTCACCGCTGGTGCCATCATCAAAGCCACCGTAGGCTGGAAACTGGATGAGGACGACGACCGGAGAGACGTCTGGCTCGAGGACGCAAAAAACAGCACCAACAGAGGCCGATACGGAGTCGCCCGCGCAATCCTCAACCAAACCGTGGCCACCTTCCCGCACAGCACCACCGTCTGGCACGCCCTCGCCGAACTAGAAAAGAACCACGGGACCACCGAAGCCCTGCTCAGTGTCCTCGAGCGCTCCGTCACCGCCTGCCCAAAATCCGAATCCCTCTGGCTCATGTACGCCCGCGAGATGTGGAACTCGGGCGACGTCGAAGCCGCGCGCCAAATCCTCGGCCGCAGTTTCCAGCAACTCCCCGGCAACGAGAACCTCTACACGCGCGCCGTCGACTTCGAAGTCGACGCGCAAAACTACGACCAGGCGCGCGCCTTCCTCCAAATGGCGCGCGAGACTGCCGCCACCGACCGCATCTTCATCAAATCCGCCGTGCTCGAGCGGCAGCTCGGCGACTTCGAGGCCGCGCTGGATCTCTGCAACGAAGGGCTGCAGACGTGGCCCGGCAGCTGGAAACTGCACGCCATCAAGGGGCAGATCTACGAATCCCTCTCCAAGCTGAAGGAAGCGCAGGAGGCGTACAGCATCGGCACGCGGGCCGCGCCGAAAGCGCCAGTGCTGTATATCCTGCTGAGCAGAATCCAAGAGCGCACCGGCGCGGTCGTGAAGGCAAGGTCTACGCTCGACCGCGGACGGCAGGCCAATCCCGCAACGCCGACGCTGCTCCTCGAAGCCGTGCGTCTGGAGCGCCGCGCCTCGCCCGGGAATCTATCCACCGCGGCGAAGATCATGGCTGCTGCGCTGCAGGAATGCCCGACTTCAGGCCTGTTATGGGCGGAGAAGATCATGCACCTCGAGCCGCGCACGCAGCGGAAACCGCGCGCCCTCGAGGCCATCAAAAAGGTCGAAAAAGATCCCCTGCTCTTCGTCGTCGTGGCGCGCATCTTCTGGGCGGAGAGGCGGCTGGACAAGGCGAGCACGTGGTTCACCAAGGCGGTGGTGCTGGACCCTGATTTTGGGGATGCGTGGGTGTGGTATTATAAGTTTCTCGAGATGCATGGCACCGAGGAGAAGAAGGCGGAGGTGTTGAGCAGGGTTGTGCAGGCGGAGCCAAGGCATGGCGAGGTATGGGCGAGGGTTAGGAAGGAGCCGCGGAATGCGAGATTGGGGGCTGATGAGGTGTTGAAGATTGCTGCGAGGGAGGCGGAGTAGTGGTGGTGAGGAAAAGGGGGGAGAAGAGGAAGAGGGTGTTGTGGTTAGTGGTCTGTGTGTTGGTGTTTAGGCGTTGTAGGGTGATAGGCTGGTGTGGAAGATGGTGTACTACGCGTTTCCATGTTCGATGGAACAGGCTAATTGGGTCGGGCAGCTCGTAACACCCTGTGAATCTAATCAGGAGTACCTATTATCGCGAGTCAGAAGCTACAATCGTGAATTCCCTTTGACTGACTGCTCTAGCCAATTACTTCCGAACCTCGTTGCCCATGCTGTCACACATATCGCGACATCGAGACAGTTTTGCATTTCCGGGTGCGGAAATGGAGACTGAAGGTAAAACGCGCCCTCCGGACCCTTGGCAACACCTTTTCGCGCCGATTGGCCAAAATGAGCGATCATAGGATACTGGACACGCACAAAAGATCGATTCTTGGTCAAGCAAGCGACGTCTGTAGGAGCAAGAGCGCTGCGGGCAGCGACACCGAATGAATTGCTATGACTACTGCACTTACCGAACTCAGTCCCCTAACAGAGTGTTTACTCTTCGAGCTGCTGGCATTAGCTCTTGAGCTATCTCGTTGACGTTTGTGGCGCTTAGATTGTTGCGCATGATCATGAAGATATGACGAACACCAAGGTCGACCTTCTCAGACTTTGCAAAGCCGTATGCTGTCCGGATGAGATTACGAATGTCTCGTCCGTTGGTCTCCAACCTGCCGAGAATGTCAAACACATTCTCATCATCATCCTCCACCCATGACTCACCGAGCTTCACAGAATTCAACTTCTTCTTGAGGAGATTCCTCCAGATACTGGCTCTCGCTGTCGGAGAGAGCGTTTGAAATTCGATCGCTACATGGATTCGGTTGTAGAACGCTGGATCGAAGTCTTTGGTCCGATTCACCGTCAGGAAAAGGAGTCCTTGGTAGTATTCTATTAATCGCAGAATATCTGGCCCTGATAGCAGCGAATGCAGTATCTGTACCTCAACATACTGGCAACCATAGCGCTGCGGGAGACATTGCCAATATCTCGCTTAGACATGAGAACGTCGGCCTCATCGATCAGTAGGACCGCGCCCCATCTCCAACCTAGCTTGAAAATCTGCTCTAACTGCTTCTCCATCTTGCTGATATCTGTGCTAAGCTCCCCGGCAGAGACTCGATACAATGGGCGTTTGGTCTGTTCCGCAATGGTTTCTGGGGTTATTAGCAACACCATTCTACAGGTGGTATATCTTACCGGCAGTCATTGTCTTACCGAGCCCCGGATTCCCGTGTAATAGGAAAATTAGGCCCTTCCCCTTACCTTGGATAACGTCACCAAATCCTTCGAAGGGTTTTTCGACGTCAAAACTCTCTACCCAGGCCTTCACTAGGCGTTTTTTCTCATAATCGAGCTCCAGGAACTCCTAAGAATTCAGATACCATTCCGCGTCTTCCAGTTCGCCAACTAGTGCATCAACCCATATCTTGTGATCCAGAAGAAATGCGGGAATCTTCGCAGGACAGATCATGTAATCATCGTCAGTGAGAACCCAAGCTTTAGATTGGCTTTGACGATTGCCTTCGATGGACGAGATCGCTTCTGATGTCTCTTGAGAAAATGAAAGCTTTCGTCACTAGCGGAGTCGTCCTTCTCTCCTGCTATATCCTCCGGACTCTGCAATGGGAAAATTTGATTGTCGGCATCTTCTTCGCTATTTGATGGATCAAACGACTCCATGTAGGCGGCTACTGTCGGTGCCATAAACTCCCTAGGCAGCGCCTCTTGAAACTCGCGATATGCCTT
Source organism: Pseudomonodictys pantanalensis (assembly GCA_019022785.1). Classification (NCBI taxonomy): domain Eukaryota; kingdom Fungi; phylum Ascomycota; class Dothideomycetes; order Pleosporales; family Parabambusicolaceae; genus Pseudomonodictys; species Pseudomonodictys pantanalensis. The sequence continues at coordinate 12,747 of JAFHBV010000502.1, forward strand.
GGCATCGATAATGATCCTGCCATCGATCTACCACCAAGGGGCCCCAATTAGCTTACCCGGAAGGCTCTAGGATGATGTGAGCAAGAAAACTGACCTCCACTGTAGCCTTTGAATCGTCTGCAGCATAAACGTCCTCTACCATCTTCGAGCCGGTCCACATTGTCCCATCATAGAATTTCAATGTGGACTTTGCGGTCTGAAGTTCAATATACTGTTTCCCACTTTAATAATCGCCGTGTAAACTGCAACATTCAGCCCTTAATGGACAAACAGAGTTGGGCTATACTAGATTTATATAGTAGAAGGTTAAGCTTTGGGGATATAGAGAAGATTATTACTAGCTATAAAGGCGACGCTGCCTACTCTGTCAGCTAACATAAGAACCTGATACTCGGAGAGGCTTCTAGTAAATGAAGTAATCTCTCATATTGATGCTGCGCTATGGAATGGTACAAAGTGCAGTGGACGGAGAAGAGTCTGGGATGGAATTTGAGCATTCAAGTTTCTGAGATTTGTCGACTTCGTTTTTGGTGGCTTTCAGCCGATTGCAATTTGGCAGTATGGCGCATTTTTAGGCGATTGGTTTGCGACTGCGCAGAAGATACCCTGAGGCTCACTCATAGGCGGTAACGAGCTGGTAGCGCGGGCCGCGACGCATGGTTATGCGACGCGGATATGCTTGGCGAATTAGCTGGTAATAACAGCAACCTGTAGGAAGCGTGAATAGCATTCGATACACACTCAATTCGTGTCATTGCAGCTACTAAAACAGAAGGCTTACTACATGTCCACGCAGCCTCCCTGTCTCATTTCCAGGCCTGGTTTGGAAATTCCAGTCTCCCTCGCTAGAAAAATGCATTTTTGATCCATAACGCCAGATGTCGAAGTCGTAAGCGATACCTCCTAACTACAAGGTCACCCCTTAAACTATGACCTAAACGACCGACACCTCAATCTCCGAGTCCTTGAGTATGTGACGTCCTTTGATGGTTCCGACGCCAACCCGTCGATATTTGTTCACTTCTCCGCCAAGTGGTTCAATCAGCAACACAAGGTACTTTTGCTCTTTCCCCCTTTCACGGTAGCCGGTGTGCTGTCTTCCAATGATTATGCATTTTATCAGTTGTACGTCTGGTTGGTCGGAGATATCGAATATGAGAGACCCGCCGTCTTGCGCATCTCGTGAGAGCTGATGGGCCGTAGCTTTGAGTTCGAAGCTGTACGCATGGCCTAGCCATCGAGGATCTTTGGTTTCCATGCGAACTGCTTTACTCCATTCTGTCTTGGCGAACCAGATGGTCATGTAGTCGACGCCTCCTTTATATGCCATCCAGGGCCAGGATGGAACTCTGCGGTGACTAGGATATTCTATCCGGCTCATGTACGTGTCTCCGGCTCGTTTCCAGAGCAGACCTCTGTGAAGGTAGCATTCGAAGACACCATACTGTATGCCCGTGATAAAGATCCTGGCAAGCCGCATATTCAGTCCGGAAATGGCAAACTGCCGGTCCGTTGGGTCGGTGAGGTTGAGGCGTGAATACAAACGGAAGAGTATCTCGACGAGCTGGAACCGGTTGCTTAGGCCGTAATGCAAGAGCGAACGTGGAAACTGGGGATCGGCCAGAAGGCTCCCTTTAAGGTTGCTCGCCTTGGTCAAAGTCTCGCAGCGAATTCCTTGTCCGCACTCCCAGTATGTTTAGGTTGAGGTGAAGTGAATCATTCGACGTGACAACGCTCTTTCTTGCAGCACCCATCCACGTTGGTTCAGCACCCCTCCTTCTACATCACGGCGAAGGTTATCAATGGCCTTGAAGAGATAAATCGGACCACCCGGGGCATTTGACATCTTTACGCAGGAGCCGGGTTCTCGGGGATTGAGGAATCCGGTTGTGGAGTCTTCTGCAGAAGTTGCTCCGATGGTGCAATAGGCTGCACTGTAATAATTCTCCATGGATTTTGACTCCGTCTCCCAGTCTTCCAATATATTGCACTCGCTAGAGCATTCCCTATGAGGCTGGATGATGCAGATTGAGTCGATCCAGAGAAATCGGATCCCTAGTTCCCGAGCAGTGAACACAGCGTGTTGGAATGTTCTTGGCAGGTTGCCCCACTCTATATTCTCACATCTTTTGTTGATGCTGCATAGATAGGTGCAGAATTTTTCTTTCGTCTCTAGAGGAAGATTGCCCCAACAATGAGACAAGGCTAAATACCTTCCTCGATCACCCAGCTGTGTGCAATGAAGTCGCAATATGTTTGGATTGTCGGAATCCCCAACGTCGACGACTCTGGTTGGCAGAGGGGATTCCAGCTCGAGGCAACATTCATGTTCTTCGTTGCAAACTTGTAGCCACTCTCTGAGCAGGGCGAAATGTATCGGGCTGCCTGCTTCTTGCAGTCTTGGAAAGCCCCGTTGTATTGTCTCGGGAATGTCTTTGGATACGAAGTCAGCACATATTCTCAGAATTGGCATTACTTGGCCCTCGATCCGGAGATTCGAGTCTTGTCTATAGATCCTAATTGGCTTCTGGTGGCCTTGCTCAGATGACTCGATCACCTCAGCTATCATCCTATGAAGTTGACATTGGCTGGATTCCGTCGTTGGTGGTCCGGGGAGGTCGTCGAGGAGAAGTTCGAAATTCGAGGACGAGATATTAAGTTCACTGCAGCGCCGACATAGCCATGGTGGCGGCACTGGTGAGTGTGCATAGAGACCCGATCTATCATCAGTTCATCAGCAGTGCTTCGCCGGTATCAGTCTATAAAAGACTCCTAACCTTTCCAGTCGCTCCAAGTATCTATTTGCGAAGGTATTGTCTGCGATGTATTCTAAGACGTCTTTGGAAAGTCTTCGGAGTTCAGCAGCCAAAGCACCGCTCTGTTCCCGGAGTAGATCGGTGTATTGTATCTGTCTCGGTATCCCAATTGCACCGTCATCCGCGCGTTTACTTTCTTCGTGTTGAGCTCTTTCAGTACGGAGATGAAGTCCAAGGGATTCCTCGGGAGTGAAACTAGGGCCGACCTCCCACCAATCCTGGGTGTAGTGGGTCTAGTGAGGCATTTTTATAGAGTGAGAAAGAGGGAGTAAATTGAAGAGCTATTTGGACGGCCATATATCGGCCGGTGAGTACCCCTGTAAGGTGGCTGTTTAGTGGCTGCAGATGCCACGTAAGTGCGAAGTCCCACCTTCACAGTTGATGCTGCTCGAGTGGCTGGAACACCATGTCAGTTAGTCTCATATTCTGATCGCTAGTGGAGAGTCCTAGACGCTCGTTCAGTCCATAGTTCAAGATACAACGAATACTCTCAGAATCATGGTATGAGGATTCTCCGGTGAGCGCATGTGTTGGCGGTTGCATGTGATTGGGCATTTGTCGAGGCTCTCTGGCTTCTGAGGCTGAGAAACTGGGCGCGTGATGCGTGGATTCGCTTGTGATGCGTGGATTCGCTTGTGATGCGTGGATTCGCTTGTGGCGCATTTCAACACCACAACTGCCCGTTCTCCACCCAGGACAGAACAGAAGTCGTTGCGTTGCTGCTTCAAATGTCAACAGAAATCTTCGTGTCATCTTAGTACCTTCACTGTGGGCGAGGTTTCCGTACCAAGATAGAGTCGGTTTGACCCTGAGATTCATTGGGGCATTTGTGATGTTTTGGTTGTGGAGTGGGTACTTGTGGTTGCGTATCGCATTGGTGTGGGCGTTTGTTATGCGAGGGCTTTGCACTTCATTAGGCCGTGTTAGATAGTTATCTACGGAGAATACAGCAGAGTCAAGGTGCTCATCACTCCTTCTCAATCACAGCATGAGACTCGACTTAATTATTATGTTTTTGAAACATTTTTCATATTTCATATCTTGCCCGCGAGGGCAGCCCGTCGTCAGCATATAAGCCAATTCACCGATTACCTGGGCGGGGGGTGGGGGGTATATCCAAACAAGAACTTTTCCTGTGACCCAATGTCCTTCCTACATAGACAGTGCACTGCACTCCCATGAGCCCTTAAAATAAAATAAAATATCCAAACGCATGATGCCAAAAGTGCGCGTGAGCGCTGGCCCTTCTAAATGTATGCCGTGGTAGTGAAAGCCGACTTTTCCTTTATCCACCCCAGTGACCCAGTATATAGTACATTGTGAACGTCCCCCCCCTAAAAAAAAAAAAAAGGTGAAAGCAGGTGCGAAAGGTGTATCTTGCAGTAAAACAGAGCAAACGCGGATAAAAATCAAGTAAAGCGGTCATGAACTTAAAACATTAGGGTGCCGTCGCTGAGGATTATGAGCGTTGTGGCAAAGGTGTCTTCGCAGTTGGCGTCGAAACTAGTTGGAGGAGAGTCTTGGTGCTTCGGTGACCCAGGGATTGCCGAGGGTATCCGGGAATGGGTTGAATTCCTTGTTGAAGGAAGAGTTCGAATGAGTTGTTGTAGTGTGTTGTAAAGTAGTATTTAGTGTAGTAGTGAAGTGCGGTGGAGTAGTATTAGGTAAAGTGGCATCGGTTGGAGTAGACATGAGAGATGACAGTGTCATCATTGATTCCCAAGGCCCAGTCGTATATCCACAGGAAGGAGTAGCAGGCAAACTTGTTCGAGTTGCCCACAATGTGGGTTCAGAAGTGGAACGAGTGACCGGGAGAGGGACGTTGCTGTACTGAGGCAAAACTGGCCCAGTCACTCCTAGAGCTTTCAGCAATGATCCTCGGATCCTTGTCCAGGTGAGAAGTGCGTAGCATTCCCTCAGTGAAACGCCTAGGAATATCTCGAGGGTGAGACTGAAGGGTAGCCACAATTGGAAGTCGGCGTTGGTACCGAGACCTCCAAAGAATATCAATGGCAGGATAGCGCAGCACAAGTAGTATAGACATCGACTAGGCAGGATATGAGTGGAGAGGACGTTTGGAGAAGGTGTTGATTTCGTACAGAATGAAACGAGGCGAGCGCTCGAAGAACGTCAGGGCAAAGATTCCGGTAACCATTGCCCAGAGTATGTAAAGGCTATCACTGTTAATATCGCCAAGCAGAAAATGTTGGGAGGTGCCTTACACCGTCAACACCACCACCCACTCGCTGAGTTTCCCAGCCACTCCGCCCACCACTGGGATGAAGATGCCATCTGTCATTGAAGCTGCGTAGAGCCCCCACCTCCAACACGACAATCTACGTCCGTCCATAGCGCTTTGCGCATGAGTCGAGGACTCGCTGAGTAGACGGAGTTGTCCGGGATTGTTTGATTGAGGATGTCTTGTGAAGGTGAGGGCTCGTGGCAGGCAAATGTCTGTGCGCTATCTTCAGAGCGTGGTGAGCGGAAGTCAAAGAGACTACAAATTCGTAGTCTCCGTCTTGGCAATTGTAGGCTGAATGAGAAAAGCCTCGGGTGCAAGGCTGAGTGGGTGGTGGTGTTGCTGATCTGTTAGTTGCTGGGCCGGAGCTCGAGGTGCTGTATGAATTGACTGCGAAAGATGGTGCACAGAACGATGACGTGCTGTGTGTGAGTTGCTGAAGAGTGACGGAAAGCTAGACGGGCAGGATTGGGAGGTGGGCGAGACCCCTGAGGGAATTTATCGTTTTGGGGTTTCAGCTCCTCAGCTCGACGTTGCGTTGGCAGCGGCGGTGGCAGTGCCTGCACGTTTGCCTTGGCCGTGCCGGAGCGGCACACGAGCTTACGCGTTCAAAATTGAACAGCAACAAAGGCGCCCTTCGACCTGGAGTTTCGTCGCTCTTGACCCAAGTCTTCAGGAATGCTCTTTGAGCCTGTCTTGTTGTCACTGCCGCTGCGACTATGGCGCACGTCACCACCACGGCTCCTCAAGAGCAGGCACAGGGCGCTGCCAACAAGGGTGAGGAGCTATGCCTTCTCTCTTTGGACGGCGGCGGTGTGCGCGGACTTTCCTCCCTTCAGATTCTCAAGCAGCTCATGGAACTTATCGATCCCAAGAATCCTCCCAAACCATGTGATTACTTCGATATGATCGGAGGAACGTCCACGGGCGGTCTCATCGCGATCATGCTGGGAAGGCTGAGGTTGACTGTTGATGAGTGTATAGAGGAGTATAAGACGCTGTCGGATAAGGTGTTTACAAAGCTTCATCATCGTGTGAGGGTCAACGGCAAGATTTGGGGCAGGTTCGATCACGACGCGCTCGTGGCCGGTGTTCAAGAGCTCCTTGACCGTAAAGGCTTCTCCAAAGACGAGCTGTTGAAAGATGATAGCGAAGACGGTTGTAAAACGTAAGAACACCTTTGACATGTTGCGGAAAAATAAAGGTTCTTAACAGCTGCTAGGTTTGTTTGCACAACAAGCGAGGAGACATTAGATACAGTTGTGCTAACCAGCTATTATACCCAACGCTGGGGTACAGATATGCTGAACAAGACAAGGATCTGGGAGGCAGCGCGCGCAACATCTGCTGCCACCTCCTTCTTCGACCCAATGACCATCGGAAGGGAGACCTTCGTCGACGGTGCCACAGGGGCAAACAATCCCATTCAAGAGCTCATGATTGAGGCGTATAATCTGTGGAGCAAGAAGCAGCCATCGTGGAAGATTGAAGAAAACCTTCAGTGCGTGGTTTCTGTCGGAACTGGGATGCCCTCGTTGAAGCCTTTCGGTGACAAGTTATGGGATGTCCCACGGACCTTATTGGCAATTGCAACAGACACCGAAAGAACGGCGGAGAAATGGCAAAGGAGCCACGATGCCCTCTTCAGGGAGAAGCGTGCATTTCGGTTCAACGTCATTTCAGGCCTTGAGAACATTGGGTTGGAGGACGCGAAGAGACAGGGTGACATCTTGGCTGCGACGAAGAGATACATAGCGCTGCAGAATGTTTTGGACCAGATGAATGACTGCGCGGCGAACTTGCAGACCCGAGAATGTATGTCAACGATGTTTCTATAACGAATATGCCGAATCCTAGTTATGACTCACACTTGATTGTATCCACTCAGTAACACAGTCCTGCAACTATCCTGATGGTGCGCTGACAACTTGTAGGTTTGTCATATGCCTTTGGAACAGCCGATATTGCGCACATGCTCCCCTCCAAAGGGAAAACTCTCGGTGATGGCGTTTGGCAGAAAGACATCTTGGACAGCATCATGCACGCGTCAAGATTTCAAATGTGGTGCCAAAATCCCGGGGAGATGATATGGTGTGTTACAAAGACCCAGGATCGGCCACAAGATCGGATCCTTGCCGCGTACCTGGAGGAGAAGCTTTCCAGCCAGTTTGCCTGGAATAGTCTATACTACGCATTTCAAAGCGACAACGGAAGGATATTACGAAAGGAACAATTGAAGCAAGAAGCTCGCGAGGGCAAAGGATCCGAGGTCGATCGCCAACCGAAGCAGGAAGACGCCACGGCTATTCCTCTTTTCCGACATCTGATAGCCCAGATGGGGACCGTTGGCGACCCATCCACGAAAACCCGCTTCTCGAAACTCTCCTCGCAGGACATGGCGTTGCTCATGAATTCGACAGCCGATGATGCCACACTCAAGGACCAGATGAGCATTCTCATTCGGCTCTTTCAATTGACTAGTCGTCGAAACGTGATATTTTTGGAGTGCATTGATGTTCTGAATGCGGATGAGATCAAAGAATTTCTTCTACCACTGCAGTTACTCCTTGAAAACCGGAGTCTCCACGTTTCTGTGCTGATAAGCGGCTATCCTAAACCTGATATCATTCCGCAAATGTCAGGTATACCTACCATAAACGAACTGACGGAGTATTCTGGTAAGTACGTTTGGCGCCTGAAGCAATTCGCACGCTGCTAACCTGGACAGAATGCCTTGAGACCTTAGAGTTCCAGGAGCTGCATATACGTCGAGCTCAAGTCACGGATGCTGAGCCGGGAACAAACCACTGGATATGGTCTCATCCTGTTTATCTTCGGTTCAATCGAGAAAGAAGCGGGATTTTGTGGATCGAGGGCAAGCCAGGAAGCGGCAAGTCGGTTTTGGCAAAAACCATACAGCGAGCTCTTCGCGCGAGTCCCTGTCACCCCAGTTGTGAATACTCCTTTCGAGTCGGAGATTGGTTTTATCACAGGCGACGTGGTGGAGCGTTTACTTCGCACCAATCATCCCTCAGGTCGATGCTCTATCAGCTACTAGAGAGCGATCCGGGACTCTTTGACTACTTTCGGGAAACGTATCGACAGAGACAGGATGACACCATGAGCGGGATGTTATGGAACTACAATATCCTGCTGACGATTTTTGAAAACATGTCAAGGGATGGCATCGAAATGATGTGTGTGCTTGATGCACTCGATGAAGCCCAGGATATAGAGATCTTGGATCTTGTCGAACGTGTAACGGTCCAATACCCGCTTTCCCGAACGAAGTTTATTATTCTTAGCCGAGGAAACATGGAAATCGAGAGGGTGCTTCGCAAATATCACCATATTCTCCTCGAGGAGGAGAACACAGCCGACATCTCAAGATTCATAGAGAGCGGGAAGATATCACTCAGCAAATCAATGCATGCCTTAGACTTCGAGTCTGAAGTCCAAGTCAAGCCTTCACGCAGCGGAATTCCGAGAAACAGTAGGCCACTGCGAGCCCCTAGAAAATTTGTCTCCAGGAAGGTCAACGATCAGGAGAAACAGGAGCTGGAGAGCATCGGCAAATACATAAAAGAAAGAGCAAAGGGAACTTTTCTGTGGGTGAAACTAGTCTTTGACCAGCTCCACACAGAGGTAGAACGTGGTATTGGAACATTTGCGGGATTGCGAAAGCGCCTCAAGGCATGTCCAGAGAAACTGACGGATTATTATCATCAGATCACCATGAACCTGCACTATGATGCCTCCGAGAGTAAAATTAGGTTTGCAAGGACAACCTTGATGTGGGTCAGCGGTGCCAGTGAGCTAGCAGAGTTTACTTTGGAAGAGTTGTGGGATGCTCTGGCGATCTCGCTGGAAGAAGAAGATGACCAGGATCAGGACAATGTCCAAGATCCAGAGGAAAGAGGTACGGATCGAGTCGCTGATAGACGCATACCTATTCGATCGTTCCATGAGTTCCGGCGCAAGATCCATGGCATATGCGGGCCATTGGTCGAGGTGTTGAAGCCAAGCACTTTGAACGAGCATGCCGAATTCACAATTCATGGAGGGCAATCCACCGTGCAGCTCATGCACCAAACCGTCAAAGATTTTCTATCTCAACCCAGAGAGGCAGGGCATCTACACTTTTACCCTCATATGGCGATTCAGATGGTTAAGCATCTTTGCATGCGGTACGTTGAGCTCGTCGAAGCAACAGTCCCAAGGCTATTGGCCGACGCTAAATATACGTCCGGGGCAATTACGTCCGGGGCAATTACGGCAGCAGAAATAGTGGAGTGGTTGGATGACCAAAAGCTCCTGCGATTTGCCCTCTGCACGCAGCCAAAATGGGAACATCGAGAGGTTTTGGTGTTCGAGCAAATATTCTGTACCGCACTTGCACCGCCTGAGCCGAACACACTGGACTGGGAATTCGTCGGCGCTCTTATGGATTATCGATATACTGCCACGGAGGAGTTAAGCCCGCAGGCCATTTCAGCTGGACGACTATTCCACCTGGCTTGCAGCGAGGGCTGTATAGTGGCTGCATCCAATCTCATCGCCATTACATCTTGTCTTCCGAGCTGGTGGAAAACAAATGGCAGAGTCGTTAAGCATGCCGTCATGCTAGCTGCAGCTGAAGTTAACACATCCAGCCTAATACTTAGGTTGAATCCAGGAACATCGCACCAACCTGCTAAGGGGCCTTCAGTATCTCCCACCATCCGGGTGCCGGATTCCTCTACCGGTGAGGATGCAGGTCGGATCAGTTCACCTACCAATGCGTTGTCCGCGCCCAGTAGTATAATCATTCCCTCGAGGCCGCCGTTCAGTCGGATAGACGGGATACGCTCCGGAACGAAGCGACTAGAGTCCTGGTCAGAGTCCGCAACAGCAGGTGCTAAGGCTGACACAAATGAATTCAATGTCGAAAAACCTCAATACATATTTGCTGGCTCTGAAAGCGAATCAGCGGATGAGTTAGATTGGGAATCCTTGACCAGCCCTCGCATTCCAGCCACAGCCAAATCTACTGTGATAGAGTCATCTGAAAGTAAAAACACAGGTCTTCCTGCCAGCCAGAGCATTCACACGGTTCCCTATCCTTTCGGTTCGGCAATACCATTGATAACGGATTCACTCACCGGGCCATATGCCACCACGCCCAGTAGAACCTCCTCCAGATCTGAGCCTACACCGAGGTCTTCTAGGGCTCACCCAGGCTTTAGGGATGAGTCTGATGCAGGATCAGCAACAGCCATTCCTCCATTTCGAACGACAAATACAGCCAAATTTGATCTAGTCAGAGAAGACCATCAGAGACCAACATCGCCCATACCCTCTGCACTCGGGATAATACGTCCCGATCCTTTCCGAGCTGGCTCTCCTACTGGAGGATCCGATGACTCCTCTCCTTTCAATGCGGACAATGTAAACGAACTCCTGTCGTCTCTAGGGGGACTGAGATTACGAGAGCCATCTCCCTCAGACTCATCACAAGGTGCAGGGGATCCACTTGAAACATGCTGGGTAAGCCTCGGCTGGACTGTCACGTTGGAGAAACACTCTACAACAAAACCGGAACTAGAATTCTCTATAGACAGTAGATTCGAAAATTGGTGCAGCTTGCTGGACAACATATGCGGAGGCAGAGCCTACATGCTTCGTAGTAAGAGACAGAAGCTCTACGTGCAGGACGAGTCACCCAATGCGGAAGATGTTGAGGAAGCCATTGGTATAGTCCTGCAAAAGTTTGGGAAGGTTGACTAAATACCCTAAGTCTTCCTGATAAATTAATAGAACTTTAGATGCCACAAGAGACCGCGATTGTCTAAGAGTTACAAAGTTTTCTTGAAACTACTCCTGAGCGTGCGGGGTAGGAAAAGTTCAAGACACTTTGAAGGATAAGCATGCAGCTTGTAAAAAGTAATATAATAGCAATAGCACAACCGGCAGACAGTCACCTCTACAGACTATATTTAAGTACGCTATACTATAGATAAATTAGGAACATCTCCAGTCGATCGATGCAGGTAACAACGCTCAAGGCTCTCTTGTTTTTCCACCTTTGCTTCACTTGGGACGTACACAAGACAAATTATTCTTGCGTGATTCAAGATCGGAGCTCACCCATAGACTGCTAGCCCAGCGGATAACTTGTCAGTCCATTGCTGAGAGAGCAGTCCGTCCTTTGTTGAAGCTTACATCTGGTTGAGTGCAGCCCCCGGCGTGCGAAAAAGGACAGAACAGCGGCAAAATGTGCCCTTTAACATGAACTCATATCGGCACAACATCGAGGCTCGAGCTAGCATGGACTTAGCACTTCCCTTGTAAAATGTCTTACACGACACACCTTGTCCTTTCGGTGCTTCATCCAGGCCGATAAATCTAAGGCCGTGTTTGGCGAACACTTTTTACCAACGCTGATATGTAGGTGGACCCGCACTAGAGATTACAGTGGAGCGTCCTCCGCCCCCCCCCCCCGTCCGACTCTTTTTTTTTTCTGGTAGAAGACGGCTTTCGATATTCTCGTTAGTGTGGGGGGCTCTGTTTTGTTTATAAGAGACAGCTCCTCGTTCGTGCACAAGTCTCTGAAAAGGGCTTGCTTGTTGATGATGGGTTTCAACGCGGCGAACCCGAAAACAATACCTC
>JAFHBV010000503.1:0-24395 GCA_019022785.1 Pseudomonodictys pantanalensis
CCCCCCCCCCCGCCCCCCCCCCCCCCCCCCCGCCCCCCCCCCCCCCCCCCCCCACCCGCCCCCACCCCCGCCCCCCCCGCCCCCCCCCCCCCCCGCCCCCCCCCCCCCCCCCGGNCNCAATTCCAGTCGCAGAGACTCACTTCCTGCACAATCCACACGCGATGGAACCACGTCCTATCAAATAGATCCGACAAAACCGACAATCCGGGGTCCGCCAGACGCAAGTGAATTGAAGGAAATATGACATTAGCTTCGCTCTTCTTCCAGCTCCAGCTCGTGTCCCTTACCATACTCTGAAACGCCGCCTCGGGAGTCCCAAGCCGATCCCATTGCATCCAATAGTGATTGTAGATATCTGCTATTTTCGAAAGAGCCAACAGCCCACTGCTACCCTCGGGTCCAAGCCACGCTCTGATTTCGGCCGCCTTCTCGTAGATGTCCTTCATCCACTGCACTTGTGCGTTTCGTTCCTTGGTGTTGCTTTGGTTAATGCAAAGGGCGTCGACCCAAAGCATACGGATCTTATCGCGGAGGCGCAGGTGCCATAAGGCATTCCATAAGTTCTCAGTAACCTATTCAAAACATCATAAGTTGGTGATTTGGCGAGGCTGAGGCGGCGAATACACACTGAAACCTCTCTTCTACTAACGCGAATTTTCCTTTTCCCCGCTGTGATTCCCCACGTGTAAGATAGTGCGGCGTATGGAATAGGTTGATCTAGAGACATGGGCACCATGTCAACTGCGATAGGACCCTCCTGTTCCCCTGGATGTAACTCGAGCAGTCGCGTGTAGCGCCCGTGCTGAGGTAACTCATCGTAGTCCAGCGCTTGGCTTTCAGCATCGTCCGCTCTCTCTTCGAAATGGCGAAAATAGAAGCGTGTAAAATTATCCAAGGATTCGTTGACAGACTCGTCCACATTTATCCTTGTGCAAACGGAACAAGGCCTTGGTGTTGGCATTGTTTAGAGTTAATATAGAGAAATTTAGCGACCTTCGCGTGGGGCCAAAAGATGAAGTTGCGGCTGAAGAGGGCGGAGAGAGCCTTTTTGTTTTTCAGTCATACTTTTAGCGGATAGCTGAGCCAATAGCAAGGCTTACCACAATGAGGCGAACACTCAGGCAGCGGAGTTATCGCGTATCATATTATTGGAGGCCTCCATGCATGCATATACAACTCACAGTGTATCAAAATAACATTGAAGCGGAGATAACGCAAGCCGAGCCGTGGGGATGCTGAGCATTAGGCAGTAATATACGAACAAAGCCAATACCACCATTTACCTTAGGCCTATCGCGAGATCGTCACTCCGAATAGCCACCTTACTCCTGCAGGGTGGATATTTCTTGCTATAAACCCTATAGCTTGTAGACAGGTATGTAGTGACCCTATTACAAGAGTAGTAACTAAATCTAAATATTATTACGTTATTGCAGCGACTTTAAATTAATCTGTAGGATTAGACGAAGTCTGGCTGATAATTTATTTACTGTACAGATATACCAGAATCGGTATAGCCGTAATTTAGTACTGATAACTGCTTTAATGCCTCATTTCCTAGCACCGCACAGCCCACTCGAGTAGTGGCACTGGCAAGGCTACGTGATTGTTCCGTTTCGGCGCCTAATGCTGGGACTTGCTATCCGTCTGTCTGCGGTCTCTTCACAAATATCCTGGCTTAGATCTATAGCTTGGCAATAATGTCTCAGTCCTGTCAAGTTGATTGCGCAGATCCACCCGAGTTTCCAGTTCCGTACTCCGATATCTCCGGGTATGGGGTGAGTAGGATGGTGAAGACATGCCGGGCTATGCCTTGCTAATGCCAAGAAGGTTGCCATAAGTTACATTGGAGTTACAATTATATCAATTCTCATGTGGGATTATTACTTTAGATCCGTGTACCTTCCCTACATACGAAGCATCCACACACAGCAACCATCGTTTTCATGAGATAACTTCGAGGATGTTAGCATCAACTCTATCGACCTTTGGCACGCTCTCAACGTAATGCGGAGATGGGATAAGCACAAAAAAAAGACCGAGGAAAGAAGAAAGAAAAAGGGCAAGATGCAATCAGACAAGGCTAAAAAAAGAGAAGCCAAAGTATACCGTCGGATGCAATATTCAGCCACAAAGGATCAAGCTCTTAGCAAGGTTTGTGTCCTCAGTTACCACTCCGAGTCGTGTGCTTAGCCCGTTAGTTCATGCTTACCATGTGGAATCTCCAATTGTTCACAGGTATAGCATTACTTGTCAGTGGATATACTCAGTTCAGGTGTGGACTTTCTTCCTACCACTGGCAGATCCTCACCTATCTGGCCTGCTTGTGCCATGTCAATCTTATGGCCTCCTTTTCGATGCTGCGACGATATCTGTTACGACATCACCGAGAACGTTTTATCAGATACCTTGGGTCCTTTGTCTTTCTTGCGATGCTCATCATTTCTTTGGTACCTACTGCCAACTTCAGTGGCGACGCCTGGTCTGTATGGGATTCCGTCAATGGTGAACATAGTGGTCCAAGCCTGGGAACTCCGGCAAAGTGCATGTTTGGCAAGCGGATTAAGAAGAATGTGCCGGCCTTGCCTGCCATGGTCATCTCTGTGCTGCTGATATCCTATGCTTGGGTATGGTAAGCACTCAAAAGCCAACCTAAGTCCATGCGTGCGCTCCAGCACGGAAAAGACAGGGTATACGGGCAACTCACTCGACTTCTCCACAAACTATCCGCCGCCTGCCCTTCACGGCAGAGATCATACAATTTACGGAGACTCTTGATTTACAGGCCTATCCTGCTTTTGTTTCTCGTACTTCGGCTTGTCGTGGATTTATCTTCGTCGATGGATGAGGAGGTAGGCGGTGTTCAGATCCTTTCTTTCCACAACACATACTGATCAAATGGTAGTTCTTTGTACTTTCGGGAGTTGCTGCGTGGATTTCTGTCACTCTCTTTAACCAGATACGACTGGTGAAGGTCGGAGACAATGATCCAAACAACGAGTGGACGATTGGTCAGATCCTGCCCATCATCCATCTCATTCTACCCATAATCAGCATAGCGGAATTGAGGTTTGGTCAGTCGCAGGCTCAATCCCCGTGGCTTGGTTGTTCCAAACTAATCTTTCTACTAGAGAGCAAAGACCGCAGTACAAGCGATACTGAGGCTGCGGTAGACGCTACTTCTTCTATAATAACGACTCACTCAGATGAAGCCACAGGAGACTCTTTGAACAGGATAAACCCTTTGTCTTTCGACGGAGTCCACGACCAGCCGGACTACGACTTTCTAACATCGGCGGCATGGTTCAAGTGGGTTTATATCTGGGCCCGGGCTTATCTGTACAATGTTGTCCTTACGCTATTGGGCCTAACACAATATGGCTTCGATGTAGATAACCTCGGTTCCGACATACTTCGAGTTGTCATTGTCATTGGTCCATCAGCGTTTTTCTGGATGTCCATATGTGGACTATTCTTACTCCTCGTCCAACGATATAAGCTCAAGCATCCGAAGAAGAAGCTTCTTTTTGCATTTGTTCACTTTTTCATATGCTCGTTGTCCATCTTTGGCTGGGTCTGCCTTCCGCTGCTTATGATTTTCCCAAAATCCTGGCACGTCTGGATACCATACTGGGCGGTCATTGTCCTGTACATCATTTGCGCTGTTTCTAGCACGGTGCTCGCAGAAACGAGTCACTGACGAGCGGTTCCGCGGAGCCTTTGCTCAAAGCTATTAACAGATTATCTATTAATTTTAATAAGCTTTTTTCTTTAGTTTTAGAAGCTTCTCTATAAATCTATATTAGCTTATATCTTAAAGATCTATATATATTATAGCTGACTCCATAATCTCCTTAGAGGATCTGGGGGTTACTTCTATATCTAGCTCGACTCCTGGCATCTTGTTAAGAGACTAACCGGTAGAGTGTAACCAGTTTAGAGAATGATCCTTGTCTCAATCGTGGAGCTGTTGAACAAGGCTCCCTGAACCACTATTGTGGGGAATTCCTCGGGATCTCTTTTCGAGGAAATACTACATTGTAGTGTGATCACAATTTGTAGTAGTCTTATACCTTATCTAGACGCCAATTGGCGAATAATACATTAAAGTACAAAGACAACAGAGTAGTGGAATCGGATTTATGGGTGCAGGGATGCAGTCACTTTGGATCAATATAATGCGTAAGAAAGCGTGATAAGTGATTCGCTTACCATGCAATTTATATCTAACAGCTTCTACCGGTGCTGATCAGGGTCTGGATACGTCTTACTGCAGGATTCAATGAAGCAATGGACCCGAGAGCAAAACGAAATTAAAGAACAACATGCCAACTAAGCCCCAGGTTAAACAGAGGAACCCGAATATCGTCCTATGAGCATTAGCTTCATAAGGCCCAAAATCTGCCTAACCGCGGACATGTATTTCTTCTGCAAAGAGAAGTTGCCGCTATGCCAGGAGAAAACCAAGAATGAATCCCTTAACTCAACAGTCTATCCCCTAGGCTGAATGCTCTCTTCCTTGAGTTCAATCTCGAAATATACATGTCTGTTAGTATCTCTAACCCGGAATGACGCGTCTCCAATTCTGTTCCACCAGAATCCTATTGGACAATGTCGCTGTCAATCTGAAGCTAAGGCGTGCCATCGACTCTGGCGAATCCATAGCTCGAACTCTGTCACGTCGATCGTTATTGTCACTAGAATATGGCAGAGCATCATGAGTCAACTCTGGCGAAGGACTAGGCACGAGGGAATCGGCAGACGTGGGAGTGTAACGGCGGGATGGTATGCTGCCAAGCTAGTGTTCCAACTTTCTCTTTCTACGCCTGCATCTATGAAGCTCGCACTGAGAAAACGTTTGGGCATGCATTTTCTGAGTTTGGCCTGCGACGGGCCGAATCGCGCCTGTCGTAACACTCAGATAGTTCCACTCCCGATCTCTCTTGAAGAGGGTCGTTCGGTTTCGCGACGGCTCGAGTGACGCTCGGCACGGCATACCATAGGGTTATATCTATTGCCTTGCGAGTCTTCGTAGCGGGGGTCAATGCCCGTTTCCTCTGCCCTGCGACGAGCTTGGGCGGCTTGTCTGCGAATCTCCTCCGCTTGTCTGCGAATCTCTTCCTTCTCTCTCCGGGCACGATCCTCTGCTCCGCGTCGAGCCCGAGAGGCTTCTCCGCGAATCTCCTCCTCTGTTCTCCGTTCAGCCTCGGCGGTCTGTCTGCGGACCTCCTCCTCTTTCTGCCTACCCCTGGTACGAGACACAAAGGAACTTTCATCGCATAAAGGCTCAACCTTTGGTAACGCGCTGCCTGTGCGATCGAGAATAGGAGGTGTAATAGTGCTCTCTTGGCTGTCCTTCGCGATTACACACTGAGCGGACTCAGATCCTGCACCAGGGATGCTCTGTCTGCCGCTTACAGTAGGTCGATTGTGAAATATGTGAGCTTGGTCTAAGGTACTCCATCTCGCGGAAGGTTCACTGGAGACAACGGTCGAGTTCTCCATGGACCCTGTTAGGTCGTGATCCACTGTATCAAAGTCTTGCTTGCGCCTCTGTTACACCGTCTTGCACATAATTGAGCATTCTAAGTGCTTACCGTAGTCTTTTGTTGCACCGAAACATTTGACAATATTTTTATGAGATCCTAGACGTTCAAATGCTCGACGCTCGGTATCAATTCCCTCGCCGTAATAAGTCTTCGAAACTCTTTTATCATCAATCGCATAGATGATTCCTGCTCCGCCTGCCGCAAGGAATGCTTGGGGCTGGATGTGTTCCATTATTTATCTCTTGGGCCATGATACCGTTTCGATTATTTTTGCATTGCGAACGTAGGTTATCTGGTGTGAGGCGTGGTTAAGGTGTCGAGGTCTGCGGCCTTGAGATGAGTAGGCAGGGGGACTTTTTCGAGGACAGGTGTGATTCAAGCGAGAGCAGTATAGGAGCTGCTTATTTTCGTTTGTGAGAATGGATGACGACAATCGGTCGTTCGGTTTACGGGGTCAGATCCCCTCGAATCGGTCTCGGTCGTCGCTGTACGTCATTCGCTCCGCAGCGCACCTTCGAAGGCGTGAGGGTGACTCAGCCCAGCCTTGGCGCCTCAGCAAAACAGAATGACGGTTCTAAAACGAGAGTGTGCGGAAAAGTAGAGCGCTGGCGTGGTGTGGTCGATAGAGGCGTTGCGGTCATCGCACGCATTCCTAAAGGATCTTTGATCAGTGTTCCGGAATCGGATTTATATATATTCCGAGAGTCTCGAGAGGAAAGGCTTCGCACAGCCACATATTTATCAGTCACTAATTGATTATGTACGCCGCTGCGAGGGTAAGATAACGAGATGCGGGGTTAGAGATCAGGTGGAGCATGTACAGGAGGCAAGCAGCGCGTGTGTTGAAGGACCTGTACAACGGAAGGCGATGGACCCCTTGAGTGAAGCTGTGACTTTTGATTGGAGCCATTATCCTGTCCACAGTAGACGTCTGACCAGGTCGAGGTATGCTTACAGTGCCTGGGTGGAAGTAAGAAATCGCCGGCGAAAGAACAAAACTCGGAACGGCACTTCTGATGACCACGCGGTATTCATTCCCAAACATTAGGATGCTTACATCAGAAGTCCCCTCCTCAAAGTTCGCATAAATAGAACGAACAGTAGAAGCTAATACACATACGTAGCGACTCAACCCGAACTTGGTTTCTTGTGCCCGTCCTTATCCCGTTCTCGGGGTCGACTCCATCTGATGTCCTCAGGGCCGTATCTCTTGGCATAGTTTACCGAAGAAGGGCTCTCATCACGTTCCCGTCTCGCTGTGTGCCGACTCGGGTTGGGCCTCAGATACTCGCGCTCGTCACGTTCGCGGGTTTTGCTCCGCCTGATGTCCTCCGGTCCAGATCCTTCGCCGTACAGTTTCCGCGTAGTGGACCCTTCGTGGGGGTGTACGCTCTCTGCCGACGAAACAGACTCAGCGCGTGCCTGCCTTGTATTTTGCAACCAGAGATCAATACGCGACAAGGGATCCTCGGGGTAGATTCCAAGGTATGTAGGCGCAGGCATATCCACGCGTCCCCGGTGTGCATCTGTCCCACCGATATCTTCTGGGCTCAGAGGAACACCGCCCGCCTGTGTGGGATAGTAGTATTTTGGAGCCTTTGCGCCCATTGGGGGACGCGATAGTGGCGACGACGAGCGAGTGCGATGTTCTGAATCGCCAGAGGGGATGAAGGGGCCATTGGACACACCACCGTCTTCAGATCTTAGGCTACCAACAGAGGGAATTTCATCGTACATGTGTCTCCTCCCCGGCGGCATGGCATCAGAGCTGTGCAACGGTCGGCTACGGATTGGCGTATAAGGCGTCGGGAGAGGAACTTGGGTAGGGTCCGGCTTGGGTGAGCGTGTTCTGGCCGATGACTTCTTCTTCTTCTTCTTCCCCTTCGATGGAGTGGAGCCTGAAACCCACCACATGAAGGGGCTAAGCTTGGCCGATCTGGAAAGCGGAGGAACTTCAGCTTCCGAGTTCCTTGGAGGTTGTCGTAATTTGAGGTCGAACGCCTTCGCCCTCGTTGTTTTCGGGCTCTCTGATCGCTTCGACGACCATTTTGTGAACGGGGATAGAGGCGGAGGTATACGAATAGTGCGTGACGTCCCTTCTGGGGGGGAGGGATATACCGAATCTTCACTAAGGGTTGAGCCTGACCCAGATTCTTCGACATTACAACGGAGATATTCACGAAGGTTTGACCCTGGCTCAGATTCGACATTGGAACGGCGAGGTGCTGGTTTTGAGTGTCGACGCTCCCACTGGGGTCTCTGAGATTCCCCCGCTTGGAGACCGGTGGGAAACTCTTGCACCCTGGTCTCTGGAATTCTAGTAACAACCGTTCCAGGTGAGTTGCGTGACTCGCTGCGGTCGGAGCCTGTTGTATCCGGTACTAGGGTCTGCTCATCAACAACGGGTACATCTCGGACCGATGTGTTGATTGTAGGTTTTTGGAGACGGACTGTCTTGGTGCTAGGTTGGATATCCTTCACCTTCAATTCGTCAGGCCGGTCCGTGTCTGCCTTGAATGTGATGGCCGTTGCATCCTTATGAGGTAGCTTTTGTTCTGCGTAACCTTGGTCTATCGTACTCCACCTGGCAGAGCCTTCGCTCGAAGCTATCGACAGGTTATCCATCGAATTCAATAGGTCGTTTTCTTCGGTTTCAGAAGCATCTCTATGAATCCATGGTCAGCTCGTGCCTCGAAGATCTACATGTGTCATGGCTTACCGTGTAATCTCCTCGGAGGATCTGGGGGATACTTCTGATAGTGACACCAGCCACGGATGTCCCAGGGCTTCTGACGCGCTCATGCGATGCTTAGGTTGTATCTCCAACACCCTCCCAAGGAACTGGCAACCCTCATCCGTGATTTTCCACTCGGAACGGAGCTGGTCTAGCGGCAGAGGCAACTTGCGGTTGGTAAAGCGGGCAATTTTCGCGGGTGATGCGAACGTAGAAGAGCCGGTGAGACATTGATACATTATTTCTCCGAGCGACCATATATCTACCGCGGATGTATATTCCTTCATCCCGCTGTAAATGTCTGTATCAATGAGTCCTTGGCGGGCGAGAATCTCGGGAGCGAGAAAACCGAGTGTACCAGTAAAAGTGCGACACGCCGTGAGGTCTTCGATGGCGCGTTTGGATATTCCGAAGTCTCCGATCTTCACCCACCAATCTGGACCCGGGTACCTTATCAGTATATTCTGAGGAGCTGATTAGGAAATAGTTCAACTTAGTCATGCCATCACAGGCAGGTGCGGCTCACCGAAGGCTTCAGATCGCGATGGACGAAACCGTTGTCGTGCATAAACTGGAGGCCCTCTAGAAGCTGAAATGCGATCTGCCGGACCTGATGCTCAGGTATTGTCTGCGAGATGGTTGACAAATGGCTCTGGAGGTCGCCATGTTCAAAAAATTCCATAGCAATGTGTATGGCGTGTTCGCTCTGAAACCATCCATAAGACTGAACGAAGCAGGTGCGATACTGCATTAGAGGTTAGTAGCTTCTCCGTTATACGTAGGGACGTGTGTACCTTCTCCTGCGAGAATTTGGCAACTGCCTCGAGTTCTCTAACATAGTCCACAGAGGCAGACTCTCTGCTAGTTCTCCTTATCACCTTCACTGCTCTGGTGCGGCAGCCTTCCCCTCCTTGAACCAGATCTTCCTTCCAGACATCGCCGTAGGAGCCCTTGCCGAGGAACGACACCTGTTTCCATCGCTGCTCTTGCCAAATCTTCCTCTGTCGGCTGCTCTTGCCCGGAAGAGCGAATAGGTGTCTCGTCACCTTGCCATGGATTGTGGTTTTGGGGAGTTCGGAATCGCGGACGAGGTCCGGTAGCCGCGGCATCATTCAGCGGGGATCGTCATCCGTGAGCACGGGCCGTAGCGTGAACGTGCCGACGCGCGAGGGCTTCTGGTAGCGGAACGCGAGGCACACGAGCACCACGTTGAGAGGAGCATCAGGTGCGGCCGACGGTGAGTGGGGTAGTGTTAAGGCTGGAGCCAGAATATGAAGCGGAATTCAGCTGTATGCACGGCTGACTTATCCTTGCACGACGTTCGCGAGGCGCAGCAGCTGCATGATCACAGCCACACGTAAGGCTCAATTCAAAATGAATGATGTGCTCATAAACTCCAGTCTTTGCACCGTAGGTCAACATTATGCTGCCATTGTGAACCTCATGCGAGAGCACTCAGATGTAATCTAGCTGGGCTGGAACCATGTCCGTAGAACTTGTTTTTGCCAGTCTGGCTACCGCCGACTTGGCCATCAAGTAAGTCTGCTCGGGGAGGACAATAATGCCTACGGCGGAGGGCTGATATGGACAAATGTCTGCAGATATGGAAAGACCCTGATGGAGCTCTATGCATCATTCACAAACGCTGGCGCCGAAGTTGAGGAACGGGTCATATCCGTTCAAGAAACATGGACTCGGACAAGGCTGCAGATCGAGTTCCATAAACGAATCCGCGAGTCGCTTGACGAGCAGCATAGAGACGTGTTGGAGAACGTGCTGCAGATGCTCTCTTCGAAGCTCCTCCGGTCCATCCAGCAGATCCAACGCGTACGGAAAGAGACACCTGGTCCGGACGGGGAGGCCCATGCCCAGATTAGGAGATGGAAGTATCCACTCGTGAAGGACTCCATCGACGAAGCTATACAAAATCTGGAGACCTGGCAAAAGAAGTTTGATCCATCGTGGTATCTCATGTTGCGAATGGCGACACCAAGCGTGGATGAAGCTTTAGCGGAAGAGACGGACCCTCGACCAATTCGGAACCCCATAACCACTGCGAAATCCGTTCGGAAAACATTGAGTTCACAATCCTCATCCAAGTCGTCGATTTTCATGGGCAGTGATGGACTGGCAGAAGGACAGATGACGCGCATACCGCATTCCTCGGCGAGGCTGATGTTCAGACCGTCCAAGAACAACACCCACTTCATCATCGATCCAGTCCTCCCCAGGTACGGATCTAACGCAGATGGACTCAGGCGTGACCTTCGAGACCTCGCGCGAAAGCTCTCAGCAGCGGACCCGACCACGTTTGGCCTGCTCAAGTGTCATGGAGTAGTAAAACCGCATCTGGAAACGGACAGCAGTAATGCGATTGTGGAGGAAAAGCCATTCCTTTTCGTATTCTCCGTTCCGTCACACCTCACACAACCGAAGAGTCTGCGTCATCTCCTCCTCGAGGCGGATCAGACTCTATCGCTGAGCACTCGCTTTGGGATAGCACAGCAGGTGGCTCAGTCCGTGAGCTACATCCACACGTACGAATTCGTCCACAAGGGCGTCCGGCCTGAGAAGATCCTCGTGTTCCAGGATGATGCGCGACAGACATTGCACTCTTTTCTGGTAGGATTTGACAAGTTTCGGCCAGTGTCCGGAGCAACCATCCGGTCAGGTGATTCCGAATGGGACAACAACCTATACCGACACCCACAACGCCAAGGACTTAGTCCTGAGGAGGATTATGTCATGCAGCATGATATGTATAGTGTTGGGGTGTGCCTGTTAGAGATAGGGTTGTGGCAGTCTTTCGTCACCTTCTCCAGTGCACAAAGTTCGTTGCCGCAACCTGCAGAAGAATTTCCCACTTTGTGTACCAAGTATCGCAGATCAGAAAGAGAGCGAGGGGGTACAGATTCATCTCCGTATGAGCTGAAAGAGTCTGAATCGCCACTTCTCGTGAAGGAGGCATTGGTAGAGCTGGCCAAAGCACGTCTGCCATCTAGGATGGGAGACAAGTACACTGGCGTGGTCGTCAATTGTTTAACGTGTCTCGACGAGGACAACAGGGACTTCGGCGATAGGAACGAGTTCGAGGATGAGGATGGTATAGCTATTGGCGTTCGTTACATCGAGAAGGTACGTTTCCCCATAGAATGTCATATGCTGGCTTACAGTCGTAGGTGTTGTTGCAATTGAACGATATCTCAATTTGATGGGTTTTTAACATGGGCTTCGCATGTCCATATGACGTATCTGACTGAATTCGTGTCAAAAGACAATGAATCGTCGAGGCTATGCGGATCACACTCGTTGACGAAGGACTTGCTAAAAGTGCGTGATAGCTTTGATAAGTCCTTGCATCTGGATCATGACAATGCGGATCCAGCTACACCCATTCGTATATCACGCCTTGCCCTCTCCAAGCTGGGATGCGATGTATCATATCAATGCTCCCGCATTCATCATAATCTCCTCTTTCCGCCGCCGGACTTCCAACTTCGCCTCCCTCATCGCCATCTGCTCCTTCCGAGCCCGCATCTGCTGCTCCTTCTTCGCCTCATGTTCAGCCTTCGCCCGTTGGTACTCTTGTATCCTCCTCTTCTCCGCCTTGATCTCCTTTTTGATCTTCTTGTATTCCACAGAACTCAGGTGCCAAGGTCTAGCCAACACGTCTTTCTTGAACGCAGCCGTCTCAGCCCAGGCTTGTGCTTCTTCATTTGTCGAGTCGACGATCCAAATCCTCTTCAACTCCAGTTGCTTCGACCCGCGAAACTCCGATATGGTGCATTTGGCTTTGATGACCGTTCCAATGTCCAGTATTCGACGATCGACCGTCACCTCGAATACGCCCAAGCGACTGATGACATCTACATTGTCGATCGCTGTATTCGAGGGGCTCTCCACGGGGTTATATACATCTCGGCCAAGGCGTACGATCTTGACCTCGATGGTGGCACCGCTGCCATCGTCTACGGTTAAAACCGTGTACTTCGCGTTGATGTCATCGATGGCCACGACTACGCCCACGAGGCGTACGTATCGTATTGGATGGTTGAGATGGAAGTAAATGTGCTGGCCTGGGTTGCGACGCGTCAGCTTGCTTCGTAGGGGGCGGAGCGATGTGGAGCAATACTTCGAAAATCCGGCTCCGATCGGAGGGCTTGGACATCTGCGACGGCGAGCTTCACCCAGGTGTTGTATGTAGCAGATGCCCTGAAGCAGTAGGCGGGATACAGACGATACTTGAGCGGAGGCTGAAGCGTTGACATGTCATATTGTGCTAATGATGTTGTTGATAGATAAATGTGGGACGCGTTGGCGTGATAATAGTTCTTCGCGCTCGCACGTGATCCCAGAGCTTGGCTTGGCGCAGATGAATCAGGCTTAGCTCAGCCACCGTGCGTCCTGCACGATGATCGCAGCATATGCAAGACAGCTTGCATTTCACCACACCAGGTCTCCGACCAAGCCGCTACCAAGGCCGAGCCATCCTTTACAGGGTCGGAATCAAGGTCCTTTGAAAGTCCACTTCCCCATTGCCTCACATCACGATGACAGCACGCGATGACAGCAAACGATTTTCGATGAGGGGCACCTGAAAACACAAGGCTTCCCAGTCACGGCCACCTTCGTGTACCTCAACACCGCTGTTTGCCTCAGTATGAGATGCCCAAGTGGTACCTTCGACGACTAGACCGGCACCACGAGCCTACCAAAACCGGGGAACACCTGGTCTGAGTGCCGCTACCACACACCGAATCCGGCTCACCCCACCGACAGGGCGTCGAGCGGTCATGACCTACGCGGCTGACCACCCTCCGGGCAAGCTGCAGCTTCGGAGCCATGTATCCCAGCGTGCCATGAGCTCTCGAGACCGGTCGCCATAAGATGGTAGACCTGCCCGCCGCGCCTTCCGGAATCTGTTTCAGACCTTTTTCTCGAGTCTGCGATCAAGAATCCGGCGTTGGAGGCTTCTACACTAACCAATACTGCCACAGCTCTTTGCGCCGTTACTTCTTGTCTTATCTTTGAAGTCGTATTTTCTAGCTCTCCTGACAACCTCGATCCTGATGCGACTTCTGCGCTTACTCCGCTTCTTTCCTGTCCTCCTGCCGGGTCTATGTCTTGCGGGGCCGGAAGCGGTTCCTAATGCGCTCCCAGAGGCTATACCAGAAGCTCTACCACAGCCAGAACCAGACGCAGAAGCTCAATCATACTACAACAATGCACCATTTTCAGGCGCGATCTACATCGTGGGACCCGACGGCGGTCCTGTCACAACAGCCAACACAAATATGTGTCCGGCGGAAGCGTCACTAAGCTGTAGCAGCATGGGCTCACCTAGCTGGTCAGTAAGCGCGCAACGTACCGGAAAACCCGAAATCTGAACAACTACAGGTGCTGTCCAAGCGGATACACATGCGCCGTACCCGCAAATTCGGGCGGCTTAATCGGCTGCTGTCCATCGGGAAGCTCCTGCGGTGGGAGCGTCAACGCCGCATCTGTGACCACGGTCACCGTGTACGCACAGCAGCAAACATCCGTCGTATACGTCCAGCCCCAAGCTTCTACGGTGGTGGTATACAATCAGCCCCCACCAACGACCGTGGCAGTATACAACGTACCAGCGCAGACAGTCAATGTGGCAGCAGGGTACTGCTCGACATTGACGATGAACGGTCCGGGGCTACCGACTACAACACAAGGGGCATGCGGCACGATTTTGATCGTGAACGAGGGCATGCCGAGCACGAAAGTTGTAGGGCTCGGTATGGGTGTGGTCATGATTTTGTTACATATAGCGGTTGGGCGCTTGTTTCACCGGGTTTGAGTGAGTGATACCCTTTGGGCATAGACTTCATTACGTCGCAGTACCCTATGACTTTACGACTTATGAGTACATCCTCCAATACACCCGAAACCATTTCGAATCTTTACCTATCCATTTCCTCTCTCAAACAGCTCAGTTCCCCCTCTTCGCATCCTCCTCCTCCGTCTTCGGAACATTAATCATTTTCGGCACGGTAACAGAGTTCAAATGTCGAAAAGCCTACACAGCAATCAGCTCACACTCCCAACAAGAACGCCATCCACCACCGTTGACAATAGAAAAGCAAGACTCACGTTCGAAATCGTCCCCTCAGGCAACTTCCCATCCCACCTATCCTCCACCTTGCTTACGTTCCCCTCCCCATCCAAATGAATAGCCACCACACTCTGAATCGTCTGCTCCTTCCCCACGCCCTTAATCTTATACCTCGTCTTTAAATCCATCAGTATCGGATTCCCCGCATCCTTAACTTCATGGTGCAGTCTCTCGATCTCGCTGAACGCCTGCTGGAGTCCGTACCACTGCGCGGCATACTGCTCGCGCCCTTGGGCGATGGTAAGCGGGTCCGTGAAGGTCGCGTCGTCGCGCCAGAGAGCGAGTTTTTGCAGCGAGGGGCGGCCTGCGAAGAGGTCGAGGATGGAGCCGACGACTGTGCGTTGTTGGTCCGAGAGGTTGATGCCGGTGGCGGTTTGGATGTTTGTTGTTTGGACGTTGGGAGTGCTGGAGGACATGGTTGCTGTGAGGATTCTGGGGTTTTTGGTGAGGTGTGCGAGGGTTGGTCTTGTGAAGCTGCGGAGTGTGGATGTGGTTGTGCAGGGGGAGAAGCGGTGCATTTGCAGTCAATTGTATAGTTGCGATGCAGAGTAGCAGCAAAGGCTCACAGCAGCTACATGCTTATATCCTCAATCTAAGTTTTCCGGGCTTCTACGCGTCACACGCGTGTCACGCAAGCGGAGCATCTCCTAGATGCAGAAAGTCAATGACGCCATTCGGGGACAGGTGCCAAGAGATCCGCGAGATGGGAATCGAAGAATCGCATGCTGGGGTGGGGATCCTCGATCGGCCACGTGCGTTCAGGCGGGGTTTGAAGGGCCCCGTTATCCCCGCGTTCAGTCTCTGGGAACCTCAATGACAGTTGATCGTAGCATGGCAACGGCAGGCTAATAAAAAAACGCAAAATGCATATTGGATATCCATGTTCCGACTCTATACGAGCAACCCATCCCAGTTTTCCAAATACCCATCTTAGACGGACAACCACCCCAATATCTCGCCCTCGCCCTCGCTCTCAAAGTCTGCCTCTTCCACACCGGCTTAGGCCGCCGGGGTACCACGGGGACGCATCTGGTGATGAATCGGGCGCGGGTTCTCCTTGTGCCTGTTCATGGTTAGCACCCGTCTCCAATCAACTTTCAAGCCAACTTACTTCTTAACAATCCTCTCAATAGCATCCACACCCTTCGCCAGCACATCCATGCGCGGTCCATAGCTCAACCTTACAAAGTGATGGCACGGTGAATCAAACAGATCCCTACGCTTGCTGGGGTTCAAATCGAAGAAAATACCCGGCACAACAATGACCTTCTCCTCTAAGCACGCAGCAAAGAAGTTCAACCCGTCGTTGATGCTCTCCGGCAAGTCGGACAGATCCAACCACAGGTAGAACGTCGAGTTCGGCATGAACGGGAACTTGAATCCGATCTCCTGCAGACGCCCGATGACGAAGTCCCGCTTGGAGCGGAAGTGCATCTGCAGCGCGCGCATCTCGTTGCGCACCCGCGGCGGCTCCAGCATGTGCACGGCGGCCTCTTGGAAGGGCACGTTGCAGCCACCGTCGAGGTACGAACCGCACGACCCGATGGCGTTGATGAACTCCTTGGGGCCGAGCACCCAGGCTACACGCCAGCCGGGCAGGCGGAAGCGCTTGGTCAGTCCGTCGATGATGAGCACGTCGTCCTCGTCGACGTCTTCGACGTTGTCGGCGGCTGAGATGACGGTGCCGTCGCAGTTGGTCGTGTAGTTGTATCCGCAGTAGAATTCATCCATGATGAGGGTGGCGCGGTCGCGGCAGATGTTCTGGATCTGGGCGAGCTCGGGGTTCGTCACCATTTGGCCGGTGGGGTTGCGCGGGTTGGAGGTGAGGATGACTGAGGTGCCGCGGGCGATTTCTTCGGCGATCTTGTCGGGCGACATGTGGTATTTGTCGTCTTCGCCGAGCGGGATGGGGATGGCGGCGATGTTGCGGAAGAGGGACAGCATCTCGTTGTAGGCGGTGTAGTCTGTTTATGTCAGTTTCTGTACCAGCAGACTTCGGGTCGCAGGTATGGGCAGGGCTTACCAGGGATGAAGAAACCCAAGTAGCAGTTCCCAAGCACGGCAGCGATACGGATCAAACCCGCACGTCCACCGGGCACAATGCACACATTC
Source organism: Pseudomonodictys pantanalensis (assembly GCA_019022785.1). Taxonomy (NCBI): domain Eukaryota; kingdom Fungi; phylum Ascomycota; class Dothideomycetes; order Pleosporales; family Parabambusicolaceae; genus Pseudomonodictys; species Pseudomonodictys pantanalensis. The sequence continues at coordinate 16,541 of JAFHBV010000503.1, forward strand.
TCCCACGTATACTGGCTCTTCCTCCACTTGCGATGGTGCTCGTTGTACAGCTTTGCAACTGCCTCTCTCAGCGGCTTGATACCTGCAGTCGGCCCATACTCTCGGCCATGGCTCGTGATATCGACTTCCTTGGGCCTCTCAAAGCAGCCCTGAATCTCGTCGTCGACCTCAGGCGCACCCTGTCCCAAGTTTGCCCACGCATCCGGGTTATCAAGGTAGCCGTGTTCGTAGGCACGCTCGGAGGTCCATACTACACCCGTTGAGGCACGTGTGGGGTCGAGACCGGCGTGCGGCTTGTGGCCTTCGTGCGACTGGCGGAATTGGCGGTGGATCTTGGAGGTGAGCTCTGAGAATTTCATTGATTAGCTGGATGGCCGTGCCGGGTATATGCAGGTGAGATTTGGGGTGCTGGGGTTGCGGAAGCTTGAGTGGTACAAGAGTTACAAGTAGGGGCTACTGGGTACACAAGAGGTACAAATAATGCGTGCGAATGTTGGGCTGATGGGGTGCGACATTGGGACAAGAGCGTCACAGAAGCCCCTTCTCTTTCCCGTGGTCCAATCGACCCATGTGGTCTACCAAACGGCATTCCATTCGCTCGTGGCTTCGATCGTGGCTAGCTTTCTGAAGGCGCTGCCAAAACCTGGAGCTTGAGGCGGAATGACGTCGTGGGGAGGAAAAAGCAAGCCACTCCGACCCCGCGAAAGAGCTGAGAATAAAGAGTGAACTCACCACTCTCCGTAGGATCTTTGCTGGAGGAGAATCTCCTAGCCGAAAAGGTGCCCGAAGACCTGAGAATAGGAACTTTGGCCGCCGAGAAAGACATCTTGTCCCAAAAAAAAAAGTCGATAGAGCTCAAGTTAAGCTTTCCGAAAGTCTTGGGTGTGGAGCAGGTCTCAAAAGTCTGGAACGAAAATCAATCTTCAATTACACTCTCCCACACAATAATCAACGATTTCAAGAGTGCACAAGAAAGATCAGGTAAGAAGCCTGAGGTCAGAGAAGTGGAAGCAAAAATGTGGGCACAGTAGGCGCACTTTTATAAAGAAACGCGCAAGCGGTCTTGCCCCGACAAGCCAAAAAGCCCGCCTCCGTGCCTCCAACCAGCACAGCACCCCCAGCTCACCGATGCCCAAAGCTCCTAAGGACCCCTCCTGCATCGCCTCAGCCACTTGTATAACCGCGGCAGGTCACCGGGGATCATCCGACAAGCTGTCTCACGAGTGCGACCCAATCGCGGATTCCCATGCTTCCACGATGACCCTTGCCCCGCGGTCCGCCCAGATGGGGGTTGCATGCAGCGAGCTGCTGCAGTCGAAAGCTTCTCACACCGCCGCTACTTGCAATTGTTCGCCATCAACGGCAATTTTGACGACGCACAGCGTTGCGCTCTCGTACCAATTGACGGCGGGCACAGAGGAGCGGTGGAGCACTCGACACTTGCGGTCAAGCTGGCTGCACGACCCCAGCTCCCAGGCCTCGGGCACTTTCACTTTCCATCCCCACCCCATGGGAATCAACCTTCGTCTGATCTCAGGCCCCCTTAACCCATCCTTCTTCCCCCAAAGAAAGCAATTTTCAAAGTCAGAGATAAGAACCCTCTCGGGTAGTCTCAGCGTGCAACAGATGCGCTGACAGATCCCCCATCCGGCGACCAAAAAGCTCTCGCAAATTCCCATATTTGGCGCCGCACAGGGCTCAGGGGTCGGGACGGAGAGGTCTATCCGCGAGGGAGGGTCTTTCGCCGTTGCCGCCGCGTGTGTTTGCTTCCGTGAGAGAGGTAAATGCCTCAGTACCAGCCCTGTGAGGCTGAGATGTTGGGTGCTTGTCGTGTTACAGTTGGGAGACCCCGTCGGCCCGCTAGCGGTTTGAGGATGTGTGGTACGCGTTGGACTGTGCGAGTGCGTAGGGCTTACCTGTGCTCGGTCGTCGGCCAAGGGAATATCTTGAATTCGTGCGAGCGCGGAAGCTATACAGAATGTGCGATTGCCTGCTATTAGTTCATTGAAATTGTAGATATGTCGAACGGCGTTTGTTGGCCACTTTGTTCTGCTCCAGGTTCAGTATGATGTACCACTCTGATGCGGCAGCGCCAATTGCACGACGTAGGAAATTCGCAAAATTCCAAAATGTTCCCGAAACGCCCCGGCGAGCCCAATTCCGACAAGGAAATTTTCGGAACAAAGCTGGGCATCTGGGCATCAAGAAACCACGCTACGACCACGTTACAGTCCCTGCAAGACATAGACATACCCAGGGGTCTCGGCTGCGCCATTTTAACCCCAATATAATAACTTTGCTAACGGGACGTCGCTGTCAGGTACCCGTGTACACATCTATATACAGCCCTGGGCACAGACACATCATGAACATCGCCGCAGTAACACATACAACTCGCTCGCATGGGTGCAACTACAGAATGGTTGCTGTTGGTGCTACGTGTATACAGTGCAATTGTTCCTATACTACACTCTACCCTTGAAACACAGGAAAATATAAAAATACAGACTATTCTACCGGATCTTCCTCCAAAATCTTGACAAAGCTAAATGGCTCGAATGGGATACCATCGCCAATGAAATGCTTGCTCATGGCCTCGACCCAGTGCAGACGCAGGGAGTGCAACATGGCGCTGGTGCCTTCCATGACGCATAGTACGGCTACCGTGAGCGCAAACCACATGTAAAAGACGACCACCAACATAATGGCGCCGGCGACGCCGGTGACTTTGAATGCGTTGGCCATGGTCATGTCCCAGAGCACGATGGAGAGACGTTGATGGGCGAGCGAGAGGGCCCAGAGACGGAGGTAGGATGCCGTGTGGGAGACACAGTTGAGGCAGAATTCTGTAGCTGTTAGCTGGTGATGATGCGAGCATGGAGTATCGGGAACTTACCGATGGTGTGGATGACCTGATGGATCATAATCTCACCAAAGTCGAATTCCTCGTGCTCTTCGCCGTGTCCAATATCCTGCGTGATCATGGCGATGCCATCCTCATCATCTCCAAAGCTTTCGCGGCCACCGTTGAGCGTGTGACCTTGTTCGTCATCGTCATCGTCCAACGCACTGACACGAGTGCTCTCGCCAATGCCTCGGTATCCAAGCGCGCGAGCCTTGTTGTGCTCCCACCTGAGGTACAGTGGTTTCAAGAAAAGAAGGATCGGGACACAGATGACGGCCATGAGAAGCAAGACAACCTGCACTGCGGCTTGTCCACTATAAAGAGGCGCCTTAGGGTCCTCAAGGGTACCGGGCCTGAGGAACATGTAGATCAACATGTTCAACAGGCTAGGCGGGTTCTGTCCACGAGCCGCCCAGTCGACGCACCACTTGTAGACGATGGTGAACGAGAGGTATCCGAAAATGGACTGGAAGAAGATCATTCCAGGGACGAAATTACCCCAGATGTCAATGGGTGTCTTGAAGTAGCGGGCATTGACCAGCGACCACATAAGCGAGAAGGTCATGTGGCACCAACCGAGGAGAATACTGAGCTTCATCTTGTAGCTGTTGGAGAAGAGCAGGTCGTTGTCGGTGTCGTGCCATCTCCAGTCCAGGCCAAAGGGGTAGGTGTAACCTTCAACGCGATGAGAAGTGGGGCCCTTGCCGTCGTTGTCCCACTTCCACATAGACTTGAACCATGGGAGTTCCTTGGAGAAGGCATCACAGTAGAGAAGACCGGTGTAGATGGAGAAGATGCCCATCATCAAGACAATGTATCGGCCATAGAAGATCATGGAGAAGAGTTCGTCGAGCTTGCTGCGTGACAGCGTTCGCTCGAAGTAGATCATGGCAAGAGCGGCGAGAAGAAGGATGACACCGTGGCCAGCATCGCCAAACATGACGGAGAACATGAAAGGGAAAGTGACAATGGCAGGCAGCGCAGGATTGACTTCGCGGTACTTGATAGTTCCGTAGGCGTCGATGATGGTCTGGAAAGCGAGCGTGAAGCGGTTGGTCTTGAAGTAGGTGGGCGGTGTCTTGTTCGTTTTGATCTGATTGACAATCGTGGGTACCGACAAACCGGCTCGGTCGTTGACATCGGACAAGGTAGACTTGACCAGACCAAGGGCGTTCGTGGGTGCCCAGGCTTCGGCGATGAGAGTTTTGCGCTGGTGATCGTACGAGAACCTGTTCAATGTCTCGTATGTACCCTTCTCCTTCTTGATGATGACCATCCACGCAGCAAGATTACGTGCGATGGCTGTGAGTTCGGCATCGAGGGTCGACTTGGTGTTCCGCAAGACGCTGGCCAGGTCGGTGAGGCGGTTGTTGACCTCACGCATCTGGTCGCGGCGGAGCTCGCTGTTCTCGTCGACGCTGTAGAGGTCGGCACCCATGGACTCGGAGATCTTGCGGATCTTCGCAATGATCTCTTTGCCGTGTGCGAAAATGATGAAGACGTTCTTGCTCGTCTCCTCGTTCGTCTCAGGGTTGATGATGGGCTCTGGGATTTCCGACTGGTTCATGTACAGATTGCCGCGCAGAGTACGCCAAAGGATTCTCTCGAAGGCTGCGATGCGTTCACGCGGGATGACTCCTGCGACGAATCCGATGTTCATAACGGAGAAGGACCGATCGGCGCCGGAGGCCTCGCCCTGGCCGTGCTGTTCGACATCCTGAAGGAGGGGGGCATCGTCGTTATCAAGGGAGTGTCGAATTTCTTCGGTCTGACCGCGGGCCTATCAAGCTTAGTTCCAGTCCCTTTTGCTGTTCCCTGAAGCCGCATACCCTATCAAAGAAGCCTCCAGCCTCTCTGAGCACCCAGCGCCACTCGGTCAACTCCACCTCTCGCTTCTTCAGCGTCTCGTAGCTCTCGTTGAGCGAAGAGATCCTGTTCTCCAGCTGCTGGCTCTTGTCCGAAAGCTCGTCGATCTCGGAGGCGGACGGCGAAGCGAAGGCGTTGTTGAAATCGTAGATGGAGCGCATCGGGATGCTGGCCTTTTCCATCTGGGAACGGAAATATCCTTTGCCGAGTCAGCATTCCACCGCCTATGTATCCCTTATAACGTACTCAGCTGGCGTTCCACGTTGTCCAAGCGGCGGATCTCTTGCGTAAAGGTACGCTGGAAGGCGGAGGTCTCGGAGTTGAGCTAGCAGAACCACGAATTAGCCACCATTTCCATCAAACGACATCTCCCAAGCTCGAAATAACTGTCGCAGCCTTCCAAATGGCGACTCACATCTCTAAAGTCCATGACACCGAGCTCCCCAAGAGCGGAAACGACCTCGCGCCCGATCTCGTTGGAGATGTACAGCTGCGTCAAGGACATGTCCGCCGAGCGGAACATGGTGTCCTTGTGGGGCGCCATGATGGCGGGTCAGGCGTCGCTTTTTCGAGAGGGCGAAGCCTGTAGCGTCGCGCGGTGGGGGATCGGTCGGGGTGGTGATGCTTGATGGAAGCTGCCTCGATGATGATGCGTCTGCGCATGGGTCAAGCGCCCGCTTAGGTAAGGCAGGCAACGTGCTTGGCACAGCATGAACCCATGCTCCAGAACCGGACTGGACAAACTCCAACTTTTTGCAACAGCTCAGAAGATGTAGAATTGGTCAGGCACGTGTTGATATGCGGCAAAATGCTATGCCAGAGGTACATTGCTGATCGTAGATAAAATGGCGCAGCAAGCAGGGACTTTCAGCTCGCCAAGGATTGCCATTTATCTGCCTAGAAGGTCGGTCTTCCAACGCACTCCTCAATCACAACATTATTGAATTACCATCCTTTTCTATACGCTCCAATGGGCTTTGTTTGATAGGGGGCCCCGTTTGAAGCATGTTCTTGGGATCGAACCCCTTTGGGTGGGAGCCCCCAGTGGCCGTCGAGCCTGTCTTTTCGAATTTTCTATGGAGTCCTGCGAAGAACATTTACCTGGGGAACTTCGGTCACATACTACCTAGACATAACTTGGATGTCCAAGCTGACTGGAAACATAAAGTGCAGCCACAGCTCGTGCACGATCTTCGGGCCGTTCTCCTGGCCCTTCCTCGGAAGATACCACCAAAAAGAAAGGCACTAGGCATCCGGTTATGTATGGGCGGCCGGGCAGAAGCAGCGGATGATGCGGTTGAATTAAGGCCCACGGTCTATATCTGTTGTGCCAATACGACGTTGGCCAGGGCTGTTTCCGAAAAGCTAGCTGGGGCATCTTATTTGCAAGAGTTGATCACCGTCTACGTCGACGTCCAGCTAGGAGCGTATGAGAGCACGTCGTCAGCCTCCGTCCTGCTGCAGCTCCCTGATGTGCGGCCCGGGGTTGCTTACACGGCGATTGATGATTCAGAATCCCCAATCTCATCGTTCGTCGACGTCCCTTTCCTACCACAACCCTCTGACGTGCAAACGGGAGTCGCTATCACCACAAGCGCTAGGCCTCCTTCGCTTATCTCGAGCATTGCGACTTCTAGCAATACGTTGCCCGGCTCAGCATCGGTTATTATCCCCCAACGGCCGCATTTATCAGTATTCGGAGTCATGTATACAAGGATTAGGTACTTTGGACGTCAAAGATCACAGAGGAGCCCTCTCAGCATCAACGTACGCCAGTTACCTGATCCGCCGTTCGAGCCTTTCAGGAACTTCTCCGGAAGCCTGGTTACGCTTGTGGCTTCTGTAAGAAAAACTCCTACATGAAGCATCTAGAGCATTGGATGAGGAGTCTACCGAAACGTCTTGTAGTAGCAACATACTGCACACTACATGGAAAATGCTTTCTGGCATGAGCTGGACATGACCAATAAAGGCAGCGCAATCCATTTTGGTCCGGTTCATTCCTCTTTAACCACAACCACCACCTTCCCAAAGTGCCCACCACTGTATAAATACTTCAACGCGTTCACTGCCCCCTCAAAAGCAAAAATCCGATCAACGACCGGTCTTATTCCCTTTTCCTCATAAAATTGCAGCATCTCCTCCAGCTTATCTCTTGGCCCATTAATTATCCCCTTTAGCGTCACATTTCTTCTCAAGCACAGCAAGTTCGTGTTCGTTCGATCTCCCGCATCATCTTGCTTGCCAGACAGATATCCAATGCAAGCAATCAACCCGCCAAACCGGACGCAATCAAACGACTTGCGCAGCGTCTGAGCGCCACCTAGCTCAAAGATAATATCCACCCCTTCCCCTGCGGTGGCATCCAGCACGGCAGAGTCCCAGTCGGTGGTTGTCTTGTAGTTTATGCAAGTCTTTGCGCCGAGTTTCTCAGCCCTCTGGAGCTTTTCGTCGGAGGAGCTAGTAACAATAACATTTGCGCCAGCCGCAGCAGCGATCTGCAGACCCGCGATGCTCACGCCCCCAGTCCCCTGACAAAGAATAGTCTCGCCAGGTCCCACAATTTCGCCTTCGGGCCTCATGCAGTTTAGGCTCATCCACGCCGTCATTGCTGCAATGGGCAGACAGCTAGCCGCGATATCGCTCAAATAATCTGGTATTTTGACGACGCCGAAAGTAGGGAATACGCGATATTGCGTCAGGACCCCGGGAGCGGGACCGCCAAGGCCGTTTGCGAGATCAGATGCTTTGATCTGACCTGATAGATGCGTAGGCGCAAAGGTACTGATCACGCGATCACCGGTCTGGAGCTGGAAAACTGGGTTCTTGTACGGGTCCGAGGAATCCTTGGATGTTGGTCCGACGGCTACTACGACGCCGCACATGTCGCTGCACGGCACAATGGCTGGTGGGTGTTGGACGGATTTATGGTGGTTGTAGAGGCCCATTACAACTGCGGCAGTTCATCAGCTTGGGAACCCCTTACAGATTTCCGGGGGGGGGGGGTNCNANGATNACTTNCGTTAGCGGGGTATTTAAAACAGGTGGCTTAAACACATAGCCGACCCCACAAAAAAAAGCCAA
>JAFHBV010000504.1:0-24330 GCA_019022785.1 Pseudomonodictys pantanalensis
AATAGGCCTGCAGAGTACTCCCCGCACAAGGAGACACCCTTCACTACATCAAACATCACCCATTACACCCCCCCCCCCCAAACACCCTGACATCTGCCATCAATCCGCCGAAATGAAGTCAACGACCTTCCTCCTCGCCTCCGCGGCAACCCTGTACGTACTCCTTTCGCTCCAGCTTTCTCTTCTATGACACGACCCCTGCTAAACCCGCTGCAGAATCGCCACCGTCGCCGCCGCCCCACTGCCGAACCCTCGTTCTCCCGTCATCAGCCATCGCAGCCCGCAAGACAAAGAGGTCGATGTAATGGTCGCTGCCGCAGCCACCGAAGACGACAATTATCGGATAGTGGAGCTCTCGGACTCCGATTCGATCACCAAGCGCAGTCCCCAGGATCCCGACGTCGAAAAGGTGGTCGTCGTTACGGTCACGGAGGACGACGATTCGCAGACGACGGAACCGGATATGAAGCGCAGCCCTCAGGGCGGCTCTGACGAGGTGGATATCTTGGATGATGTGGTGTAGTCACGGTCACAGCGCGTAAGATTTCTGTTTCAGGACTAGGGGTTTTGCGGTTCAGGATAATGTCAGGGGCTTGCCGTTACGAGTAGGACAGAAAGATATATCACCGTGATGTGACTTAGTAGAAGCATTCAGAATGTAATGAATGAATTTGCGCCCAATTTTGGACGGTTCTCGTCAAGGGAAGTCGAAATATGCAGTTTGCATTGAGTCGGCTTCTTCAAGGCCTTCACAGCCACGTATTGTCGACCGTGCCTTGACTCGCATTGTCCATCTTTGAAGGTACAGATGCGAGTCCATTCTTCAAGCTTTAAGGCCCCAGTAATTGCGATTTAGAGGGTCGAAGAGGGCGAGGGACGACGATGAGAGAAGTACGCTTGTTGTCCGGTTCTTTCCACTCAAATGTATCAGCAGTGAACATTCTTGAGTGTCGTTTCTCTTGAGTGCTGGTTGCATCTGCTTGGGAGTGTCTGCGAGCGGAGACTGCCTGCAGTGCCAGCCCGTTGTTCTCTGTGTAGAGTTTACCTGCTGACTTCGATCTTCTGTGGTTTGATCCTGAAGCAGCTGAAGGAGGATTGGTAGTAGTTGCTTGCGACAACGATGTTGGTGGTACCAGTCCGGCTTCCCCTGTGTGGGGTTTATTTGTTGACTGCGATCTCCCATGTTTTGCTCCTGGGGTAGCCGAAGTAAGATTGGTGGTGTTTGCATGCGACAAAGATGTTGGTGATAATAGTCTACCGGCTTCCGCATAGGGTTCACCTGCTGACTTCGATCTCCTATGTTTCGCCACGATAGTTGCTTGCGGCGATGTAGGTGGTGCCAAAGAGATACTTGTCGCGGAGCGTATGCGTCGCAGTCCGTCCGATCGGTCTTCTATGTTCTCCTCTCTCGGCTCCGTACCAATATTTGAAGGGCGTTTATGTTTGTATTCCACTCGGACGCCAGATAAAATCTGCCTTATTTCTTCTGCGATGGCGTTAGCTAATATTCCTGAAGCTCATTAAAAAGTACTCTATCGGGTAAGTCGAGCATCGATGTATGACCGGAGAATGTATTGCCTCGTCAAGGTAAAGGAACACTTCGTAGCATGTAGGAGCACATTTAGAGGCACTCACCTTCACGATCAAGTCGGGCATAATGAGTCCGAAGGAATCTTTTCAGCTGTCTAGTCTCATACCTCCGTTTCTGATCATCGCTCGAGTCATACCTTGGGTAATATCGTTGGTTGAATAGATCTGAACAGAATGTGTTGAATTCCGTCGCGGCGGTGATTGGATTGTTCTCCCAAATGAACGTGGTCAATGTGGACATCTGTACTATCGCTTTCGGAAAGGTCTTGAGGGCGTTCCACTCGACGGAAAGGACCTTCAAGGATTTCAGACGTGCTATATCCCCGGGAAGAGACTTGAGCTGGTTCACGCTCAGATCCAAGACCTCGAGTGCTACTAGCCTCAATATGCTATTGGGGAAGTCTTTGAAACGGTTCTTCTTGAGATTGAGAACGCGCAATCGAGAGCAAAGTGTAATGTTGGGAGGCAACTTTGACAGACTGTTGCCTGCGATATGAAGTTTGGAAACGATCTCGCCCAGTAGGCTGATGGGTCTCTCAAGTAGCTGTTCAAGGCCCAGATTGGAGATGTCAATCGTGATCCCAAGATCGTCCGTATTCTGCGGGTTGTGGCCGTGCATTTGCGCCTCGACCAATTTCAAAACCTTCTCTGTCTTTTCCCTCATCGCTGTGCTCCAAGTCTCTTTCGGGTCGAACGATACTATATCGTGATCTTCCTGCGATACTTCTATCACCGGGAGCTGTTGACGCTCTGCCTTCTCGCATGTGGTGCATTTGTGGCCGATAGAGCTTTGCTGGCTGTTCGATAACATGAGATCGATCTCGAGGAAAATTTCTGTGTTGGCTGCGTCCTGCACTAATGATTTGATGATTGCCTTTCGATCTTCGATGGAATGTTTCAATAGCCAGGACACTGTCGTACAATAGACGGGATCAGAAGGTCCTTTTGGTTCCTCTCCTGCAAATTGTTGAGGCGCTTGATGTGAGTATATCATGAAATGTTCCTTCTGGTCTGAAAGGTTGCCATTCCTGGCGGATTCTGCGTGTCGGTCTTGCAGCGGCAATTCTTCATGGTTTCGATGAGACGTCGGGTCTTCCAGTGACAGGGAGGGAACAGTTGACCAACGTTGGCTTATTCTATGTTCATCTTCGACCATTAGGAGCGAAAGTCTCGTACTGTATCGGGAGACTTGTCCTTGTATCTTCAGAGGATCAAATGTAGAGGATCTCGAGAGGCTTGAGCGAACGGATTCGACTTGCTCGCGTGCTGCCGCAAGATCGCCAATCCATGGGCCAGAAACGGCTGACGACTTATCGTCCGATGCCTTCGGAGATACATCTTGAGGTGATTCACTAGGTACAATACACCGGGAGTCCGACTCCTGGATGGCCTGCTGGTATTGCTGCTCAGTCTTCTCAAGGTCGAGCAGAGACGAACGCTGATCAATCTGGAGGCTTTGAAGATGAGATTGCTCATTAGCCTCGTCGAGAGATGGAGGAGAGGGGTCTTTCGTCGACCTATTGTCGCGTCAGTGCCGTTCCTTGAAAGATAAACAATACGATGGACACATACATCCGTCTTGTAGCTTTTTCCACCGTATCGAGTGTAGCTAGCATGAGTGCGAGGTGAGATTTGTAAGTCTCGATTGCTGCACGTAAAACCAAGATCTTTGGTTTTTGGAAGACGGCCCATTGCACGCGAACAACGAGCCCCATCTTCCCATCTTTTCTGTCGTTCCCCTCTACCAAAGCCCGCAGTTTCGCGGATGCATCGAGCATCTCAGTAAACATCTCAAGGCTGGTGTCCGTCATATCTTTGACCAATTCCGTGCAGTGTGCGTAGTACTGGGATTCCTGGACCTTTTCGAGCGTATTGCGGAGGGTATTCAAGACAGCACAGAGGGCTCGGATCTCGCCTCCAATCATTCTAGCCTCTTTGCCAGCGGAACCTACGTCAGCAGCAAGTTGCGAAAGAACTAGTGTGACCTTCGTGCCGGCTGACACGATGCCGATGATGCTGGCTGCTAGCTCTGCCATTCCGCCAACGATAGTTTTTAGAGCCTGAGTTGCGATCTGTCTCCACCAGCAAGTAGATCTAGTTGTGGTCAGAATAACTTATCGTCGAGCCGATTTCCAGGGTGATACCGCTAAACAGAGTTGAGCACCGTCAAGATACCGTAACGTCGCTGCTTCGTCTGCGATCTCCAGGGCGATAAGATCGAAATGATGTCGCATTTATAGGGAGAGGACCCCATGAGCTAAGATATCTCGTTCGAAGAGATCGCATGATGAGAGAGCAAGAAGCTCAGGAGAAAGTCAGGAGGTCGATAATTGCTTGTTAGGCTGTGAATCTAGGCGTCAAACTGCAGCCACAGCGTGGCGTAGCCTCGTGCCGTATGGTGTTGTCGTATCGCGTCCTCAAACAACGCAGGATGGGTGTGACAAGCGCTTGTAGCTGACCCCTGAGTGGTCGCTATGCGCCCCATACTGGGCTACTTTTGAGCGAGTATATGTCCAATGCAGTATCTGGGCTGCGGATGGTAAGCAGCGTAGTAGGGCAACCGAAAATGACTGCTTCCGCCAACGATTTATGGTCCACGGGTAAGATGATATTATGTCTGCGTCGTCCAGATGCCGGAAATGAAGAAACGAAGTTGGATGTCAACAGTTTGTCTCGGAGATGAAATCTAGAGATCCCTCGATCTCGGTTGATCTCGGTATTATCGCGGGTCAGTCTCGGCTATCTAGATTATCGTCACTATAGCCGCAAGTGCTCAAAAACTACCACCTGCATCGTTATCTCAGCTAGAGTCAGTAAAAAGATGCTGACAAAAAGCACAATACTGTCACCGTTGGCCGTCTTTGTCAATTGGATCGTGAACGATAACCTCTAAGAACCCGGAAGTCCGCTCTTCAGTACTTTGGATCACTCGTTCTTTCCCCGACAGGCTTCCTTTTGAATCATCCACGTAATGATCTCGATCAGACTGAACAGTATACTCCCTCATCTTTCTGGCAACACCTTCCGTCTTCGGTGATTGATAAACCTTGCGGCGAAGTTTAGTAGATCCTCCAGAGGATGGCTATTCCCAATAGCACCTGATGAGAGCTCCAGGAGTCCGGAGTTGCACAAATGATGATGCCGTGAAGAAGCGGTGGACAGAGGACAGTCGAGTATGTCCATATGGAAACTGTAAGTAGATCGAGGTATAAATGTGAGCGAAACCGCTGTGATGGTCGAAATCGCAGCCTCCCAACCCCCCATCAACTACAGACCCAGTCCAACCATCTCAGCCTCCAAAACCGCAACCATACACGCCCTGACCATCCTCTCCCTCTCTACCACCGTCGTCCCCTTCGCCACCGCGGCAACCTGCTCCGGCTACGGTCTCTGCAATCCCATCAATGACAATGCCTCCTGAGAAGTCCTATACGGCCTCCATCAGGACGTATGCAGCTCCGACGCCTGGAAGACGCAGGGTACTCGGCAGCGAAAGAATGGCATAATCAAATGGCTGGGAGATAGCAACCAGCAGAATTGCTGGGATGCATTCCAGAACATCTTCGACTACTGCAAGATAGGCGGCAGCAGCGGCCTTGGCAATCACGGGGTTCAATGGAGTATTCAACCGGGGAAGCAGTATAGCGTTCATAATGGTGTTGCTGGTTGAGAGATTTCTTGAGAAGGCCGGGAATCGTGAAAAGGCGGCTGGCAGGAGGGGATGGTGCTGGAGATGGATTTGACTTTTAGGGCGTTGCTCGATGCCGCCCGTTCCTCCAAGTAACTGGTTATCTGCGAATAAAAATGGCTCCCAAGTGTTGTCTTTAGCAATTTCACGCTTCTTGTCGCATCCTGCATGATCAATAGCCGTATCTATCTCTTTGACTTCGAAGCTCTGGCGTGGTGCAACGTATGAGCCGCCTGTAAGTTCCTATCCCATTCGAAAAGTCGAGCATAACACCGCACAGGCCATGGAGTTGGCTACAAGAGGTCCTGAGTGCATTCAGCCTCAGGGCTAGAATGATCGCAGTTTTTGACTTATCAATCTTCATCCAGACTCTGAAACCTCGTGGCTGACTGAACATTTCACCGTCGGCACCACGCGTCGGCAGGCCAGCGGCAAAGTAGGCAAGCCGTGCTGCCGTAAGCGGCAGCTTACGTGTCTGCGCGGCTCCCTTCGCTCCAATCAGTCATCCGAACGATGGCCGAAGCGAGAGGAGCGCGTTCGGAGTCTCCTAGGAGAACGGTAAACATGCGTAGAGCATGTACAGAAGATATACTTGCACGACAGAGCTCCCCACAAGAATTGGCAGCTGAGACGTTGCCTCAGAAGAAATGCCATCGCGAGACCCAACATCCATCTCGGGTCGTCGGCGAGCACCCATTTGCACGGCGAGTGTAGCCACCAAATGCTCAGCTCCCAACCCTTCGATTGGCATCGCCTGAAGGCTCGCCTGAACACAACCCGTAAACCCAGTCCCTAGCACGCCGTGGTGGAGTGACCTCAGTCGCAACGGCCAGACGGCAGCAATTTGGGAGGGCGGGCACAGGCCGGCCTGCGCCGATGGCCTTAGCGCATCCCGGTCCAGGCTCGGGAAGTTCGGCGACGTCACTATTGAGTAGCTATTTTGCTGCGAGATAACTGCGCGGCGGCCGCTGCATGCCTTTTGCTCTTATATAACTTGTGCGCGGGCTTGCTTGCTACGCCAATTCCCCACTCACCACATTCCCCACTCCTACAGCAATTCCTGAAGTGTGCACGATTTAACACTCGCCCAATTCTTTTCAAGTTTGAAGATTTCTAGCGTGATCGCAACGAAGACGAGATGAAGGTCCTCACAAAAGAAGAGGAGGCCGCGCATTACAAGTCTGTCCCCTCAACCTCACAGAAAACAAGTCAAACTGACCAGCCCCCAGTGCAACGGTCTGGGGCGGTATCAAAGGCGGGCTCGTAGGCGTCGCCGTCGGCGCCGTCGGTGTCGCCGCAGCGAGCAGACGATTCCCCAGCTTCCGCGCCCTCACCGTGCCCTTCAGAGCCTTCCTGGGCGCCTCCGTAGGCACATTCTCCGGTACTTACACTGCCCCTCTCCAAATCACCCCTCGCTAACACGCAGCAGCTGTCATTGCCGCCGACCGCGCCTCAGCCGCCTACGACATCGCGCACAACCCAGAAAAGCAGCGCGAGCTCGAGCGCGAGCGCTCTCGGCACAACATGCTCGAAGCCAACAAGACCGCCGCCCAGCGCGCCCGCGAGTGGGCCGAGGAGAACCGGTACCCCATCATCTTCGGCTTCTGGATTGCCTCCATGGCGGGCAGTTTCTGGGCCGTGAACCGCAAGTCGTTCCTCTCCGGGTCGCAGAAGCTCGTGCAGGCGCGTATGTATGCCCAAGGCCTAACGCTCGCGGTGCTACTGGCGAGCTTTGCGTTTGAGGCGGATGATGCGCAGAAGGGCAAGGGCAGGTGGGAGACGATCAAGGTGCTGGATCCGAATGACCCGACGCATAAGCATTTGATTGAGAAGAGGATCCATCACGAGCGGTATGCGGGGGAGGACCAGTGGAGAGGTATGTTGCAACTGTTTTCATTGGATTGTGTGCGGGGACTGTCATGCTTTGTCATGCATGCGGTCCTCTGGTGTACTGCCGTTTTGGGAATGACGGCTAATTGGTGCTGCAGAGATGGTCGAGGCTGAGGAACGGAGGCTCAATGCGAGGAAGGAGGCTGCCAAGGCAAAGCAGCAGGAGCAGGAGGCGGATAAGAAGGAGGCTAAGGCTGAATCGTAGGGATGGGATCACTCTCCCGACCACATCTACTACACACGGACTCTCGAAATCTGTTCTTGTCGTTGAAAACCGACCAACCTAAATCCTCCCGAGGACCTCTTCGTATCCCTCGATCTCATTGCATTTCCGGCGTTTTCGGCTATAAATCACGATCGGTGTCGACCCTGTATTTCTAGCTTTTTGCTTCGGTCTTCCTAAAAATGAACTACGGTGTGTAGACGAACGATGCGCTTGTTAGGCTATACTCAGAGGGCTTTCCCTACACGCCTTCCAATGAAATGATGATCAAACGTTCTGGATATCTTGTCATGTTGAATGTGTACACGCATCTCTTGAGCGTAGAGAAATCTTTTCTTCCCAATTTTCCTAAAAATTTCCCATTTTTCAATGCAGTCATCTCATCGTATATCATCACACCTCCCAGCTCCACACTTAATGATGGAACAGCCTCACGTGTTGCTCCACAAACGTTATCCCCAGCTTCTCTGCCGTCTCAAACACCACGCCGTCATTCTGGCTACCCGTCGGCGCAGCAATATACTTCGCTCCACTCCTCGCCGCGCGGAACACGTTGTCAATGAACGGGAAGAATGCATCAGAGCTAACTGCCACTCCCTCCATCTTCTGCAGCCACTCCTTTCGCTCGTCGGCCGTGAAGGGCGTGGGGACTTCGCTTTCTTCGAAATGCGATTCGAAGTCTTCGCGCTCGATGCCGGAATCAGGGACAAGGCCGCTGCAGAGGAGGTCGATGGCGTTGGATTTGGAGGGACGCTTGGTGCCCTTCTTCCACTTGAGGCCTAGTGTTCGCGAGTGGAAGCGCATCCACCAGTTGTCGGCCTTGTCGCCGGCGAGGCGGGTGCAGTGAATACGCGCTGAAGTCTGTTAGTAGGAAGCATTGTGCAAAGGCAGGAAACTTACATTGCTGGCCAGCGCCGAGCCCAATGATCTGGCCATTGAGAGCGTAGCAAACGCTGTTTGACTGAGTGTACTTGAGCGCAATTGTGGCGACAGTGAGGTCTCGTAGGGCAGACTCAGGCAGTGGTCCTGAGTTCTTTGGTGTAATGACAGTGTTAAATGTATCTGCGGGAGAGATCTTTGCGTCGTTTCGGTGTTGCTGCAGAGTAATACCAAACACGGTCCTGGTCTCCACTGGCCCAGGTGAATAGTCGGGATCCATCTGGAGGACAAGATACTTTCCTCCCTTCTTCTTCTTCAGAATATCCAGTGCCTCGGCGGTGTATCCTGGCGCAATGACGCCATCCGAGACCTCCCGGCTGATAATCTTCGCTGTTGGGATATCGACCTGTTCTGAAAGCGCGATCATGTCACCAAAGCTCGACATGCGGTCGGCACCACGGGCACGGGCGTAAGCCTGCGCTAGTCCTGAGCTCTCAATGCCATCAATGTCGTCCACCATGTAAACCTTCCGCTCAACCTCGCTCAGGGGCACACCGATGGCTGCTCCAGCTGGAGAAACGTGCTTGAAGCTTGCGGCGGCTGGGTAGTTGAGCGCTTTGCTGAGCTCCTGCACGAGAGGCCAAGCGTTCAAGGCATCCAATAGGTTGATGTATCCCGGAGCTCCGCAGAGGACCTTGAAAGGCAGCTGGGCGTTTTCGGTGAATACTGTCGCGGGCTTCTGGTGTGGGTTCGCTCCATAACGCAGAGGCAATTGCTGCTCACCCTCTCCAGCGTACTTCTTGCGGAAGAAGTCTGAGATGGCGCTATCGTATTCCGCCGTCTGCTCAAAAGCTTTCAACGCATACTTCTGCCTGCTCTTCTCCGGCACCTCTCCATGCTCCTTCAATTCAGTGAGGAAGTCATGGTAATCCTTCGGGTCACTGATGATCGTGACCCTCGAGTGGTTCTTCGCCGCCGCCCGCAACAGTGTCACTCCGCCAATATCAATCTCCTCCACGGCCTCTGGTATGGTGACGTTGATCCTCGCGACGGTCTCGGAGAAGGGGTATAGGTTGCAGACGACAAAGTCGATCTTATCGATGCCGGTCGCTGAGAGGTCTGAGTCGTCGGATTCGAGGTTGCGCGCAAGGATTCCACCGTGGACGGCAGGGTGGAGGGTCTTGACGCGGCCGCCGAGCATCTCAGGTGCTTTCGTGATCGCGGAGACATCGTCGACGGGAAAGTTTGCTTGTCGAATCATCTTCGCGGTGCCGCCCGAGGCGAGGAGTCGGACGCCATTGTCGTGAAGGCCTTTGGCCAGGTCGAGCAGACCAGTCTTGTCGTAGACGGACAGGATGGCTATGCGCCGTCAGATCACCATCTAATGTCAACGAGTCTGAGACCTTACCAGTCTTCTGCCCACCCATTGTGAATGAATGTGGATTTTCAATAAGTCGAATTGGATTGAGGGAAGTGAAGAAGGAGCAGAAGGAAGATAATCTGGGTATCTAAGTGTGAGGCTATCAGGCCCGCATGGTCAGGCTCAGGCTTCAAAATTTCTCTGATTTGCCCCGCCACTCCCTGACGTTCGTTCCTGCCCCTCGTCCGATTTCGGCAGGGCTGGAAGGTGGCCCGAGCTCCCCTGCCGAACAACTGGTCCTCGTTTCCAAGCACCTTCAACCAACCCGCCGAGTATCCATGTCTTCTGTGCTCTCTAATGGCCTTGTTCGGGTCCATTGGAAGCTGTGGCACCATCTCGGAGCTTCAGACCTGCGTACAAGGCCTCAAGCCTCACTGCAAATCGTATGCACTCAGCCAATCATTACCCAAAGCTCGAAATCGAGCCTCGGCTCTCCATGCTGCGAGAGGCCTCCTTCATACACCACAATGCCGCCTTGAGGATTTCTACACCTCAAGCTGATCACTTCAGGACCCAGTCATGTCTTCGCTCACGGGCACAGAAGACCTCATATCGCACCTCAAAGCTGTCCTGCTTGAGCTCAATGCGAATCCATACCCCGAAGTCGCATGCCCTCCGAATCTCCCCAAACGCGCCTCCGTAGCATTGATACTACGTATACAGCCAAACCACGCCCATTGGCCCGCCGTCCAAGACAAGCCGTTCCCTCTGAACCGCCACTCAGGTCCCCATAGCCCGACACAGCAACGACGCCGATCTTCCACCGCTGCGCACCCGCCCCATAAGCTTTCCTTCAAGGATATCATAGATAGCTTCTTCGAGCAAGACTGGGTGAAGCATGGAGATCCAGAACTCTTGTTCATCAAAAGAGCTGCACGGGTCGGCGACAAATGGAACGGCCATGTCGCCCTCCCAGGCGGGAAGCGAGACCCAGAGGACGAAGACGACCAAGTCACAGCCATGCGCGAAGCCTTGGAAGAAGTAGGCATAGACCTGTCCTACTCCAACGCCATCGCCGTCGGCAACCTCCCGCAGCGCATAGTAACAACAAGCTGGGGAAAAGTCCCGTAAGCAGTCTCGCAAACCCAGTCCTCTCTCGATTCGCTCACAAAAACCAGTCTCATGGTTCTCTGCCCCTACATCTACCTCCTCACCTCGCCCTCCTACCCTTCGCAAAACCTCCAACCCACTGAAGTAGCCTCAACGCACTGGATATCCCTCCGCGCGCTGCAAACCCCCACCCTCCGCACCTACGAATACGCCGACGTATCCGCCCGTCTCGCGCGCTCCGAACTCGGCATCAAGCGCTGGTTCCTCCAATCCATGCTCTCCAAAATGATGTTCGCAGCCATCCGCCTCCTCCCCTCAAACAGCACATACTGCTCCTCCATACCAGGCTTCATACCCGAAGGCGCGGCGCCAGGAAGCGGAGTCATAGGCACAATACGTGAAGCGGTACTTAGTCCCGAGGCAGGATACTGGCAGAGACAGCCTCCGCTGCTGCTGTGGGGACTTACGCTGGGCGTTGTGTCGGATTTCCTGGAGCATATCCCGCCGCACAATGCGCTCGAGTTGTGGACGTATCCGACGTTTACGAATTGGGATGTTAGGTTCGTCATGTGGGCTATGTCGTACCAATTCCGCAAGCAGAAGTCGCTGGAGATGAGTACTAACGAGCCTGGGAATGAGGGGTTGACAACGGAGGGGATCGATGCTGCGGAGCTGCCAAAGCAAGACCTGTCTGCAGGGCAAGACGACGAGGAGAAGCCTGGGGAAGTGGGCATTGCCGGCCTAGGGGTCGGACGTAATTGGGGCAAGACGGGGCGCGCGAAGATGGTGGCTAGAGGTGCGGCCGTCAACTCGATGCTAGAGGGATACTACCCTATCGTACGGAAAGCGGTCGCCGTTGCGCTCGTGGGCCGCATCAGCATCGCCACGCTGCTGGCGGCATATGCATGGAATAAGTACAAGAGCAAGTTGTGAACTGGGTTGAAGAAGATGCAGGGCGATATCACATGCAAAATCCTGCTCAGGTAGCACATACAAAGTACAACGTGTATCAGAATGATACACCATACCCAAGCCAATCAACGTAGCGTATACCCAGGCCACAGTATTTACCCGTTTACATGAAGCACAAAAACGCAGATTAGGTTTCAAAGAAGCGTGAATTGATAGAGCTTCAGAGCCGTTTGGTAGCAAGTTTCCCCGCAATGGACCGCGTATCCGCAGGGATCCGTCCGCCACCCACCCACCCACCTGCCAACGAGGCGAATGACAAAACCCACGCATCACGCTGCACATGACCCTTCTTAGCTTGCTCGTATGATCTTGTTTTTCTCTCTACAAGCTCTTCATCGTTCGAATCTATGGTGTGGAATTTTTGCCCATGCAATTCATTGATCGCTCTATTTGCTAGAAAACACCATGCAATCAACAAGCCGAAACTTGGATATCAACGGTCTATACCGTTCCCCCCAACAGAACGGCCATGCTCACGAGCGTAAGAAAGCCAGCATTAATCATTGACCCACGTGAGGGGAACACTCAGCCGGACACCAAAAGAACTCCTCTACGAATGCAAATGCAACCCAACCGGCGCACATCGACGATTTGCTTTTCCTCGAATCCCGATCAGATAAACGCCATGTCGTAGCTCCCTACTCGTTGTCGCTCTCGGCGCCAATCTCCATCTTCGCGCCCTTACCAGCAGTCGGCGCGGCGACCGGGGCGGCAAGCTTCTGGGGCGCGACGCCGAGCCCGTTGCGGTTGCGGTAGAACAAGACGCCCTTGCCCTCGCCCTGGGCGCCGTCGCTGGCCTCGACCCAGTTGCACCAGCGCGCGACCGTGTAGAGCGACTTGATGAAGCCCCAGGCGCCGTCCTTTGTGTCGGCGCGGTAGTGCTTGCCCATGACCTTCTGGATCGCCTCGGACGCCTCGTCGGCGTGGTAGAAGGGGATCGTGGACACGTAGTGGTGGAGCACGTGCGTCTCGACGATGCCGTGGAGCAGCTGGCGGCCGATGAAGCCGAATTCGCGGTCGATGGTGGCGGCGGCGCCGCGCGTGTAGGTCCAGGTGTGGGCATCGTAGTGGGGGAGCGTGGGGTCGGTGTGCTGCAGGAAGGTAATGGCGACTGGTTTTTCGTTAGTATTGGCATATCGTGGTGGTTTGATGAGCAGACTTACCGAGCCAGTGGTTCACCCACAGATACGGAAGAACGTACCAGACGAACAAGTTGCCGAACCCGAACGTCTTGCCGAGATAGAAGAGGACACCGAGAGTGATGGCGATGCCGAGGTCGCTAAGGAGGATGAGGTGCTCGTCCTTCTTCTCATACAGCGGGCTGGAGGGGTTGAAGTGGTTGACGCCGCCGAAGAGACCGTTCTTCTTGCCGATGCCCTTGCCCTCGGGCTGGCGCTCGTGGAAGTTATGGCCAGTCACATTGGTGATGATGTACGCAGGCCAGCCACCGAGCTGCTGGGTGATCAAGTGGATCAGAGTGGCGATGGGCGTCTCCTCGGTCAATTCGTTGAGCTGGTGCGCCAGCTTGCCGACGCGCGAAGCGTATTCGTCTCTCGTCTTCGGGATATGGACCATATCGCGCTCCATGTGGCCCGTGGCCTTGTGGTGCTTGCCGTGCGAGATCTTCCACGAGAAGTACGGGACAAGAAGTGCCGAGTGGCAGATCCAGCCCACGGTGTCGTTGAGCTTCTTCGAGGGCGAGAACGACTGGTGGCCACACTCGTGGGCGAGCACCCACAGACCGGTTCCGAAGCAGCCCTGAATGAAGGTGTATGCCGCCCACAACCCAGCCCTGACGGCGGTCGAGGGAATGGTCTCGGGGGTCACATAGTTGTGGAAGAGGTAGAAGGTAGCCGCGAGCGAGGCAATGTCGCGGGCAACATAGGCAAGGCCACGGGCGCCGGAACGCTCGAAGCAGTGGGCGGGAATGGCATCGCGAATGTCCTTGATGGTGTAGTCGGGAATCTCGAATTCTTCGCCGTACGTATTCAGAAGCGTTCCGCGAGCGTTCTTCACCTCGTCGACCGAGCCGAGCGAAGACAGAGAAGTGTTCGAGGCAGAGCCCGTGGGCGAGTCATTGGGCGATACCGCAGACGACGACGGCACAGAGTCGGCAGTGACGGTCCTGCGCAGGGCGGCACCCTGGGGTCTGGCGGTGGTGGTCATGTTGAAGCTGGGAGAAATCGGCTGAGGTCGTAGGTCGAGATAAGGGAGGGCGAGGAGAGGGGACTATCAGCGGGGTGGCTGCTTGTTGAGGTCGGCGATTTTGTTGGGCACAGAGGAGAAAGTCAAAAATGCAGCGTGCCGCGTCAACGCTAGACACCCAAGACTCAAGAAGACTCCAACAGATAAGAGCCGATCTGACGATCTGACCAGGCAGGAGCAGAGCAATTGAAAGCAGAACGCACGGCGGGGAGCGAAGATTTTAAAAGCAAGCAGCTCTAGGCGGTCAGAGATTTGGTGGGACCCTGGCTGTCCTAAATCGGCGCTGAGGCGTTCGAGGCTGCGGACCAGGGTACACTAGCAACCGGCCAGGCACAAACTTCGCTGCACCGCAACTCCCATCCCCACCGGTACAATGCTCGTTGGCTCTCACACTTCAATTGCCACCGCTTTGGGCCCCTCTCCGGCGCATTATCTCAAAACATGCTTCCGCGCCTGGCGGATCCCCCAGTTCCACCAAGGGCGGGCGAAATCGTGGCTTCTGGGTCGAACCGGAGCGCAAGTCTTCGCTAGCCTAGATGCATCTGCACGCTTCCACTGGCACCCACGTCGTCTCGAGCTCTCCATTTCTGAAGATCCCTCACGTCCGCTTGCTTGGCGCCCGTAGTCGACCTGCCATGAAGCACACCGCCGGATTGCCGCCATTCTCACGCCTTGAACGTCTGTCGACGGCTCCAAGTCCCGCGTAACCTGCAGCTCCTTAACTTGGACCGGCTTAGCCTGCCTCTGTTGGCATGCAGCGGGATACCAGCAACAATGGCACGCATACGGGGAGGCGTCGAACCAGAGGCAACGCGATAATTGAGTAGGAGCGCTTCGTTGCGGGCGCAATTGGTTCGCTCGCACAAATGTTGAACTGCGCAAAAAAATCGGCAGCATACGGGCAGCAGATCAGGGACCACTGCGGCTAACCACTTGCAGGCGCGGGAAGCGCGACGGCGCCCTCTGACTGGCCCGCCCTACCGAGGCTCAATCGCCCTTTTACCAGGGCATTCGACGCTTCTCACACGTGGGCTTTTGGCAACATCTGGCTGCTAACCCAGCGAGATCGATACCTCGTCATCGATCTAGAGATCAACAGCATGTGAAGACGCGGGGATTAACAAAGGCTGCACTCGACCGCGCGACTCCGTGCCGCTGACGAGGTCATGCTTAAGAGCCACTGCCACAGCAGCCATGCGTAACCCGTGCTATCTTATACAGCAGCGCTACGATATGGAGGGCGGCCGAGTACGATGACAGGCGGAGCATATCAGTTTGACTAGTACCGATGCCATCCTCATGTGTCCAGCGTACCGTTCGTCAGCCGGTGTTGCGTGGCGACCCCGCAGTACGTAGAGTTCTTGGAGTTCAGACCTTCACATGTTTGACTTGGGAATACTTTAGCGTGCTTGAACCACCCGAGCGCAGAGGCGTGGATGCAGACAGTAGTATATCCCTTCCCCGCTGGATTCAGAAGATCGTCGTATGTGGATACAAAATTCTCGAGACGCCCAAGAGCCGACAGCAAGCACGGCATTGACCACTCATACTTGTTGTCCATATCAGTCACCAGTCTCGTCAGTCTCGAGCGTTGAGCTAGTCTCTCATTTACAACACTTACAACATTTACAAGTTTATGTGTAAAGTAGTCATTCACGATATTAGCTTCGGCCGCAAGTGTCGAGTCCGCCCGAGTCGAAAGCCACTTTGGGGCATAGTCCATAAGACTTCATTGAGCATATCTCCTTCGCGAGCAGCATTGTTGCTCGAACACCATCTATTGATAAATCACCTTGAGTATCTTTCAGTCACTTATCGCCACTGTACACTGCTTACGACCAACCTGGTTCCGCCTGCTGATTCCGCTCGGCAAACCGGCACGCAAGCCAAGACCCCGCTGAAGCCAAGCTGCGACGTCATGCCAGTCTGGCTCTTGACGGCCATGCTTTTGGAGTTTTATTCCTTCATTTTCCGCTGAACATCTGATTTGTATAGCGACTCATCTTTACTTCCGCGCGAATTGGGGCTATGGATGAGGGAAAATGGCGGGGGATTCCTGGTTGAAGTGGGCACTAGGCGCCAAGACGCCTATCTCTCAGATCTTGGTCGCAAGATCTTTGCGCGCCAGAAACGCAGACCTCACAACTTCACTTACGTCTCTCATCCGACCAAGAATCGAGCGCCTCCCGGGTGGGAACCACTTGTACAACTTCAAGTAACATCACGACCGTGAACAAAGTGGCTCTACTAATCACTGCAGCCAAGTTTCACTTACCCAATGATTCAATAACATTTGTGGAAACCCAGCCTTCTTTAGGATTAAGAATATCATATTCTTCTTTCAATATCGGAAGAGCCTCTATCAGGATTCCCTAACACTCGCCTGGGTCGCCTAGACACCAAGCACTCGGCGACTTCTTCAAGCATCTTCTCCACCAACATCCGCTTGGCAAGCCTTGTCGACGAGATGCCAACCCTTGCTGTGGACAACTTTAACATAGTGTGTGCCACCCTCGGAGGTTTCATCACGCTATTCGGTCTCGTATCATACCTCCTCAAGGAAAAGTTCTACCTCTCCGAGGCATGTAAGTGGGACCGACCTTCTACACGACTGCGCACTAACATCCATCAGTGATCTCCCTCGTAGGTGGAGTCATCTTCTCGCCCCATGCAGCCAACTTGCTGAGGCCCGAGCAATACGCTCTCGGTGATCCTGAAGTCCTCGATAAGATCACTTTGTACTTCTCCCGGCTCGTCCTTGGTGTCCAGCTAGTTCTTGCAGGCGTGCAATTGCCGTCGAAGTACCTGAAGAAAGAATGGAAGAGCCTGGCCCTGCTCCTAGGCCCTGGCATGACTGTGATGTGGCTCATCACAAGTCTGCTGGTCTTTGCTTTCGTCCCTCATATAAGCTTTCTTCATGCCTTGGCGGTTGGAGCTTGTGTGACACCCACGGACCCGGTCCTATCCAACTCGATCGTCAAGGGCAAGTTCGCTGACAAGAACATCCCCAAAGAGCTTCAGAAGATCATCATCGCTGAGTCGGGGGCGAACGATGGACTTGGCTACCCTTTCCTCTTCCTTCCTCTCTACCTGATCCAACACATTGGTCATGGAGGCGAGGGACAAGACAATAGCGCCGCGAATGCCATAGGGCTATGGTTCGGCGAGACTTGGGGATACACTATCGTCCTGAGTGTCATCTATGGCGCTGTGGTCGGATGGCTGGCCAAGGAGTTACTTCATTGGGCCGAGGAGCGCAAGTATGTCGATCGCGAGAGCTTCCTCGTGTTTGCAATCACTCTAGCAGTACGTCCGACCTCCTCCTCACCTCAACTCAGATGCTGACCATTACTCCAGCTATTCATTGTCGGCACCATGGGCATGGTAGGATCAGATGATGTGCTGGCTTGCTTCATCGCGGGCAACACGTTCACCTGGGATGACTGGTTTCGGTTGGAGACGATGGACGACTCCTTCCAACCTACCATCGACATGCTTTTGAACGTCTCGATTTTCATCTGGTTCGGTCAGTCTATTCCCAGATCCTGGTCTGACTTTTACTAATGTTATTCTAGGTGCCGTTTGCCCATGGTCTGCATTCGCCAACAATAGCGTTATACCCATATATCGGTTGATATTCCTCGGCATTCTGGTTCTTCTCCTTCGTCGTCCCCCGATCGTCTTTGGCATGCACAAGCACATACACCAGATTGAAGAGAAGCGCCAGGCCATCTATGTCGGCTTCTTCGGTCCTATCGGTGTCAGTGCAATCTTCTACCTCTACATTTCCCTGGAATTCCTCAGGAATATCACTGTCGATGGGGAAGTCAGGCCCGATGCGGAGTACCTGATGGAAGTAATCAACGTCGTGGTTTGGTTCCTGGTCTGCTGCAGCATCGTAAGTCCGATCTTGTCCCGTTGCTTTCCTTTCGAGTGCTGATAAAGTAGATTATCCATGGCTTGAGCATTCCAATGGGGAAGCTCGGTTTCTGGATCCCAAGAACAATCTCTCGTGCCGTCTCATCGCGTGGAGACGAACAAGAAGAAGCTTTCCATATTGACGAGCTCCCAACGTCGACGAACGACGTGGACTCTGGTCTGCGCCGTCGTCAAGGCCCTGCATCAACTGGGAACAGTCCGCCCAGGCAAGTATACCGCATCGGACGGAAGGCTATCCACTCGCAGCCCGATTCAAGGGATCAAAGTCAAACAAATTCCAAGATCAACATCCCCCAATCGAACACTCCTCAGGATGTGTCATCTGCAGGAAAGAGCGATCAGTCGGACAGCCTACCTAACAGCAATAGCCATGAAGTAGGCGAGATGGTCAACCGCGATGCAGAGCCTGAGGTACCGCACATTCTTCCGAGGACTATTAGGTTTCCAGATGAGCATCCGACGTCGAAGGCGGGGTGATTTTTGATAGCGTCAAATGCGTTTGCGGCTGATGATCTGTCGTGGGTATCGGCAAGCCAGCGTTCTCGAGGACGCCACACCCCGGCCGCCTCGCGCCAAGATCACTCTGGAGAAGATTCCGATGTTAGTGGTATGGGAAAGAGGGGCTTCTGCAGCTCCAAGACTCTTAAAATTATCAATGACCCGTTTGGTTTCAAGCGGCTGGGCAAAAGCCTTGCCCCCGGGGCACTGTGTTAGCTGCGAGCTCGTCTCTTTAGAGCTAGTATATTCAAAAGCATCCTTCACTACTGACCATCTATGCTCTCTTGTGTCGTGTACGTAGGTCTTTTGTATGCAGTATCACATAAGCGCCGAAGGGCCCAACGATCCTCGCGGTTTCAGGACCCTGAAATCTTCGCATTCCGCCCCACACCAAGGAGCTAAACTCCGTACGGCCTGCTGACATTGCTGATTCACATCTTATCGTCCCGTGCACGTCCAATTAGAATTCAGGCCAAGACTAATAAAGGCAAGCCACACCTCTTTCACGGGATAGCGAGCGCGGCGATGTGTTGTTGGCTCGTCCTCACGGACCATGGATATATTTCGCGACTTTCCCGTTGCGAAATGGCATTCTGTTGCGAGGCTGAACGACCACCCATCGCGTGGTAGGTGTCGTGATAGCAGATAGCCCCTGAAAGCCCGTCGAAAGAGATATCGAGAAGAGGGAGGAGACATGGCGTCCACACCGGGAACTCTGGTCGACGGCGGCACCACGCCCGCCACGGAAGCGACAACGGGCGTCAATACACCTCACCACGCGCACCACCCACACTTCCACCACACAGGACGCCGACTCCGACACTTCTTGCGTCCTGATGGAAGGAAGGTCCACATCGCCGGCTCGCCTGATGAGGCAAATCTCCTTCGCAAAACCCTGTCCACCACCGAGAAAGAAGGCGATTTTGACCTCGTCATCCATGGATCTCCAGAGCATCTCGAAGCCCTTCGACACACGCATCAACACCACGAAGACCGACACAAGCAGCTCAAGGAAGCGCATCCGGAAATCGCAGACGAGTTCGAGCGCGTCATCAGAGAGCTGGACGCGCTCAGCACAGAACTACATATGATCTCTGCCCATGCCGTGCAACTCGATGCCAACTTCTCAAAGTACGGGTACTCTGCACATCTGCGGACCAAGGACGACCACAGTTCGCGCTCAGGCTCAACGACGCCCAGTCTGTATGACAGTGAGGCTGGCTCTTTCGACAAGGACACATGGCATGCGGAGCGCAAGTTGGGAACCACGATGCGTCTGTACCAAAAGCCCATCGTTCGCCAATACTTCCATAAAGGACTTCTCTGGCGCGCGCGAGAAGCCCAAGAAGTGGCGTCCTACGAGCTGTTCATCGACCTCTTCTACGTCGGCATTATCGCCATCACAGGCGACACAGCCGCCGAGCACGCTACAGGCGAGTCCCTGCTCCGCTTCGTGATTACCTTCACCATGGGCTGGAAGTTTTGGTCCGACATCAGCGGCCTAATCGGCTGGTTCGACAGCGACGACATTCTCCGCCGTTTCTCCATCCTGTTCATCCTCACTTGTCTTCTGGGCTTCACTACCAACATGGCCGCGGCTTTCGAGCACACATATACTCCGCTCGTAGGCTTCTATCTCGCGGCGCGACTCTTCATGGCAGGCTCGCTGTTCTGGTACGCATGGCAAATCCCCATGGTGCGCGGCGCAATGGTCGCAAGCGGCGTGGTGCATCTCATGCCCGCTATTCTCTGGATCGGCTCTATTCACGTCGAAGAGCCCGGACGACAAGGCTTGATCTGGCCCGCTCTCTTCCTGGATATCTTCGGTCAGACGCTCCTCGTCATTTTCCAGCGAGGACATGCATGGATGCCCTCCGGGTTCACCAGCTGGGCCAAACGCACGTTCGAGTTCTTCCCTGGCGCGAACATTGAGCATCGCATTGAACGCACTGGCGCGTTTGTGACGCTGGTGTTTGGCTCCTGTGTGCTGGGACTGTTGTATCAGAGTACGGTGGGGTTTGGCATCAATGCGTTCTTTGGGAAGGCGGTGCTGGGGTTGATTCAGGCGTTTACGTTTAACTGGATTTACTTTGAGTTGGACAGCTTTAATCTGCATACGCATGCTATTCGGCGACATGTCATTTCTGGTAAGTCTCCACCATCTCCCTCCCTTCATGCACTCTAGCATTGCAGCTGCTGACGTGATGCAGCAATGGTATGGTTCTCCATCCACCTCCCCTTCATAATGTCCTTCGTCCTGTCCGCCTCTGCCCTCGCCGTCCTCGTCCGCGCCCACGACTGCCCCGACGCGCCCCTCGACTCCCTCTACGAAACCTTCATCCCCCGCTCCGAAGAGCACATCTCCGAGGGCCTGCAATGGTTCTACTGCGGCGGCCTCAGCATCTCGCTCCTCTGCATGGCCATCATCGCCTTCTCGCACACGCACAAGAAGATCCCCCACCAGCGCCTGAAAAAGCACACACGCCTCCTCTTCCGCGTTGCGGTGTCCATCGTCATCCTCTGCCTTCCCCTAGCACACTTGAATAGCTTGGAGCTGGTGGCTACGACGACGAGCCTGGTGATTGCGGTGTTGGGGCTGGAGTTGGTTGGGAGTACGTGTGTAGGGGAGAATATTCTGTGGGATAGCAATTGTAAGAGGGGAAGGGCGAGGTATGAGGCTAAGTGTGCGGCGCGGAGGGAGGAGATTGAGAAGAGTTTGAGGGAGGGGGTGGCGCTGAATGTGGAGGATTTGGCGAGGAGGGAGAAGGGGGAGCAGGGGGTTGTGNGGNAGGTGTGAGGTAGAAGAAGGGAATGTGTAGTTGACATGATTGAGGTACTGTCGATGAAGTAGTTAAAATCAGTACGCTCTCGCCTCCCTTAAGTGTGACTCCTGCTCAAGCTAGGCAGCCGCTGGAGGCTGCTTTGCTGCATACAAGACGGGAGTCGAACGCCTCGTGAGACCACTTCGCTGTCCCACTCAGTGCTTGGAACATGGTGATAGCGGACCCAACAATCAAGACTCCGACCTAAACTCTGCACTTTTCTATGTGTGAAGACATCTCAATTAGGTCGTGTGCCTTGCAACAGCCACTGTATCCACTCAGGACCTTGGTTCACTAGAAAAGTTTCGATGTTTCCTTCCTACGGTTGGTTTCGCACCACGACCGCCCAGAAGCTACCTTTGAGACCCGATTTTCGCGACGCTGAAGCTTTCATCAGAAAAGGGAGGCCAAGGCATATAAGAGATTCATGAATAGTCATAATGATACGGGATATGTAGCGACGTTGGTAAGGAACAAGACATCATCAGACGAAACCCTCATCTGCTCCAGCTACGCCGCCCGGCGAGTCGTATTCTAGGGCAGAAAATAGAGGAAGACGCGTACAGCCCACGCAGCTCTTGCGAGCCGCATGCCCAAGCTTCCCACAATAATATCAGCCCAGAATGAGTTGAAGAGAAAAGGTCGGAGGAGGGCGCGCCGAAGAATTTTGTATGGGCGAGCGGCTAGCCAATCACGGGCCGGCTGGGTCGGCTTAGTAGTTTGGCTTGGCGAAGATGAGAGCTCGAACTACCCGTCCTGACGTTGACGACGGGCGCTGCATACTGACATCGCCATTGCACTCGCCACAACCATGCTGCGGCAACAATTGCTGAGGTCGCTGAAGCGGCCGGCCCCAGCGAAGGGCCTCAATGGCGCAAGGGCGTTTGCTGCTTCTGCGAGGAGACCCGCCGAGGTCGAGCTCACCATCGGTTTGTGCCACCCTTCCGTGCGGGCGAGGAGGCATACTGACAAGCTTCACAGATGGCAAGAAGGTTTCGATAGAAGGTACGCCGAAATTTACAACCCATTGCAGCTTCGAACGCGCTCCTAACTCCCCCCACAGCCGGGTCCGCCCTCATCCAAGCGTGTGAGAAAGCCGGCGTGACGATTCCCCGATACTGCTACCACGAGAAGCTGATGATTGCCGGAAACTGTCGTATGTGCCTGGTGGAGGTGGAGCGGGCTCCCAAACCTGTGGCATCCTGCGCGTGGCCGGTACAGCCTGGGATGGTGGTCAAGACGGACTCGCCCCTCGTTCACAAGGCCCGAGAGGGCGTGATGGAGTTCCTGCTCGCCAATCACCCATTGGACTGCCCCATTTGCGACCAGGGAGGAGAGTGTGACTTGCAAGACCAGTCGATGCGATATGGTGCTGACCGAGGACGATTCCACGAAATTGGCGGGAAGCGTGCGGTCGAGGACAAGAACATCGGACCTCTGATCAAGGTGGGATATGGGCACTTGCCACCGCACTGCGCAAGCTTACAGACTGCAGACTTCGATGAACAGGTGTATTCACTGCACACGTTGCGTCCGCTTCTCCAACGATATCGCAGGAGCTCCCGAAATGGGCTCCACCGGTCGTGGTAATGACCTGCAGATTGGCACCTATCTCGAGACTGCCCTCGACACCGAACTCTCTGGAAACGTCATTGATCTCTGCCCCGTTGGCGCTCTTCTCTCGAAGCCATACGCATTCAAGGCTCGCCCGTGGGAACTATATCATACCGAGACTATCGACGTGCTGAATGGCATGGGCTCTAATATCCGTGTGGATGCGCGTGGAATGCAGGTCATGAGGATCCTTCCGAGACTGAACGACGACATCAATGAGGAGTGGATCGATGACAAATCCCGTTTCGCCTGCGATGCGCTCAGCACCCAGCGCCTCGTGAACCCGCTCATCCGCGTCGACGACCAGTTCCAGCCCGCCTCGTGGGAACAAGCACTCGTAGAAATCGGCAACGCCTACAAGCGGATAGCACCCAAGGACAACGAGTTCAAGGCTGTTGCTGGACACTTGATTGAGACCGAGACATTGGTAGCGATGAAGGACCTTGCGAACAAGCTCGGCTCAGACAACTTGGCCCTCGACCAGCCTGGTGGCAGTTCTCCGGTCGCCCACGGTATTGATGTCCGGTCGAATTACCAGCTAAACTCGAAGATTTACGGTGTTGAAGAGGCCGATGCTATCCTGCTCATCGGTACCAACCCACGTCATGAGGCCGCCGTGTTCAATGCCCGCATTAGGAAGCAGTGGCTGAGGTCAGATCTCCAGATCGGCTTGATCGGCGAAGACTTCGAAAGCACGTTCGAATACGAGAACCTCGGATCGTCGGCCAAGGACCTCAAGACCGCCCTTGCTGGTGCCTTCGGAAAGAAACTGCAAAATGCTAAGAAGCCTATGATTATTGTAGGGAGCGCCGTTACCGAGCATACAGACGCGAAGTCCATCTACGAGCAGGTCGGTTCCTTCGTTGAAAGGCACAAGAGCAACTTCCAGACACCCGAATGGAACGGCTACAACATCCTCCAGCGGACAGCATCTCGAACAGGCGCCTACGAAGTCGGCTTCACAGTGCCCTCTCCCGAGGTCGCTCAGACAACACCCAAGTTCATCTGGCTCCTCGGCGCCGACGAGATCAACGAGGCCGAAATACCAAAAGACGCTTTCGTCGTCTACCAAGGCCACCACGGTGATCGAGGCGCGCAGCTAGCCGATGTCGTCCTTCCCGGCGCCGCATACACAGAAAAGGGCGTCACATACGTCAACACAGAAGGCCGCGTACAAATGTCGCGCAACGCAGTCGGTCTCCCCGGCGCCTCAAGAGAAGACTGGAAGATCATCCGCGCCGCGTCAGAATATCTCGGTGCCGAACTCCCATACGACGACGTCGAAGCGCTAC
Source organism: Pseudomonodictys pantanalensis (assembly GCA_019022785.1). Taxonomy (NCBI): domain Eukaryota; kingdom Fungi; phylum Ascomycota; class Dothideomycetes; order Pleosporales; family Parabambusicolaceae; genus Pseudomonodictys; species Pseudomonodictys pantanalensis. The sequence continues at coordinate 24,083 of JAFHBV010000504.1, forward strand.
GGGATCGCATGGAGGAGATTTCCCCCGCACTGCGGAGATACGACGTCGTTGAGCCTGTGGCAATGCCGGGCTTGAGCAAGGTGCAGCTCGTGGATCAGAACAAGGGTGCGAAGCCGTCGGCTGAGCCGCTGAAGAACCCGATTGAGAACTTTTACTTTACGGATTCTATAAGCAGGAAGTATGTACCCTNCAACTCGGGGCGGGGGGGCAGGTGGGTGGCGGGCGTGGGGGTCGGGGGGGTGGGGTTG
>JAFHBV010000505.1:0-24322 GCA_019022785.1 Pseudomonodictys pantanalensis
CCCCCCCCCCCCCCCCCCCCCCCCCGCCCCCCCCCCCCGCCCCCCCGCCCCCCCCCCGCGCAGAATCCATGTGACTGTGTCGGCCATCCAAGTCCTAAAGGATTGTTGAGGGCGGGTTTCTTCGGGTAGGTACTCGTACGGAGTGGTGAATGTGAACTTGGCGAGGTTCCGCAAATGAGCGAAAGCTAGAGGCAAGTGTGAAGAAAAGAATTATGGGCTTAAAGATGAGGAGAGACCCTCCTTATGTATCCGGATCGGGTAGTATGTGAAAGTACGTGGAGGTAGTCATGTGGGAGTTAGTGGCCTAGGGCGCCGATAGCGAGGCTGTGGTGAGAGATTAGGCTCATCTGTGTTTAGGTGCTTAGTTTACTCATTGTTCAACGACCAGAATGTCAACATTTTCTTGTGGTTTCACCTGGGCAATGCCATTAGCCAGAGTCATTGACTGAAGAATTCAGAATCACCGCAGCTTTTCACGCCCCCATACCCGTCACCACCCGAATTCACTCTCCGGATCTTTGCGAAGCGATCCTCGACAGCAACAACGAACTGAATGGTTCCGCATCTGCTACTTTGATGTAGATATCGTGTCTCATCTCCTTGTACCAGATTGATAGATGTAGGTCGCTGAATGTTGGGAATGGGAGCGTTGATGGCAGCAGTAGAAAAAGACGTCACGACAACGACGCGGTGTTCTTTCCGCGTCGAGTCACGCTTAGCTTAGCGCGATTTACTACCGCGTCTCAGCTTCAGGACCTGCTCTAGTGAAGTCAGAATGGTTGACGCAACCAGACTTCAAATCTACTTCAAACTTGGTATTTAGACGAAATTATCTGTCTTTGTATTGCACTGGATCTTTACGGTCCTCGACATCGAAATAATGGTCAGACCAAGCTCTTCCTAAATTCTTTTCGAAAAGCTCTCCCAACCTCCCCATCATCTTCTATGGTCCCAGAATCTTGAGACATTATCTCGACGGTCCTCACTTTACGAGTCCAAAACAGTCCCCTGCGCTGGCGCCTCCTTGGTGATCAGGAAATGATCGATCGCGGCCGAAGTAACTCCACCCGGATGGTCAAAACTCCAGCTCGTATGCCCGTCCCCATTCCTTGTCAGTAGGACGCTGTTCTCAATCTCTTCCAGCATCCCTACGGCCCACGCGTAGCTCGTGCTCGGATCTCTGATTGCATTGACAATCAAAATCGGATCTTTTGTCTGGACGTTCAACTTCTTCGGCGGATTCCTCGCTGGAGCTGGCCAACCGACGCAGGACGCTTGCACCGTCCAAGACTGGGAAGCTCCCTTGTTTAACGGCGAGAACACCTCTAGCATGCGCATCTTGGCCTGGAAGTCTTCGAAGGACGATGCGACGGGAGCCCAGTCCTGGCAGCCTATTGTAATGCCGGCGTAAGGTCTTCGATCCCCAAACCAAGGCAACGAGGACTTGAACCCGGCCCCGTTACCTTTGCTGGCCTCGGACAGTGCGTTGGCGAAATTGAGTCTGGCTTGGTCGGTGGCCGAGATGAGGAGCTCCTGTGCGTTGAAGAGGATGTCTTCCTCAGTCACATTTGGGTAGCACTGTGTCGAATCTGGAGGGCAATCCAAGTACGGTATCGGCTCGTTCGCGGCAGTCCCCAATACGCTGTACCAAAGTTTCTCGACATCTTGACCCTTCAAAGGACTTTCGTTGTTGGTAGCTGCCCACTTGAACGCTTCCTTTAGTCCAATACCATAGGCGGTGCTTTCGGTCAGAATATTTGCTGCTTCGGACTGGCTGTGCTGTAACATGCCGTCGAGAACCATAGCCCTGACTTTATCAGGATAGAGCTGGGCGTATTGGGCACCAAGCATCGACCCATAAGACAATCCCAGAAAATTCATTGGCTCTCCAAGGGCACTGCGCACAGCCTCATGATCCTTCGCGACCGAAATGGTGTCGAGGTAATTAATAATGTCTCCGGTTCTTTTGATGCAGCTCTCCCCCAGCCTCCTATTCTTGTCCACTAGACGATCGTACTCTCCCTGAGTCTTTGGGAAGAGCGAGATTCGTTCAGCCCAGATATCTGCATCGCAATCGCTCTCAATGCTCCGGCTGACGCCTCTAGGGTCCACGCCAATGAGATCAAAACTATTCAAGATTTCGGATGAGACGTGGGTAAACCCAATTGCGATGTCGTAAATGAGTGGAAGTGCGCTGACTCCTGGACCTCCTGGATTGATAAACAAATGCCCGATTCTTTTTGTAGAGTTGTTTAGCGTCCTGGGTAGTTTGACTATGCTGAGATTGAATGTGTCGCCGTCAGGAGCGTCCCAGTTGATGGGAAGTGGCATCTGAGCGCACTGGAGATTACTCGGAGCATCCCGGAACCCAAATCCGTCGTCGCAAGTCCCCCATGCAATGCTATCTCTTGTTACGTTGGTCGCATTGGAAGAAAGTGTTGCTGCAAGCGCCGGTGACGCAGCGAGTGCGATCCAAGCAAGGAGCGAAACCTTCTCTGGTAGATACATTTCGACGACAGTACAATAGAACAACAGCTCAGCAATGCTAAAGGCTGCAGGACACGAAAGAGCGAGCGTGGAAAGGCAAGATGAGTAAGCGTGGAGATGGCAATGATTGCTGATGAGCTTCCTACAGGCTTCTCTGAACAATTTATATGTGAGACCAAATGGCTCATCCAGCAATACGAATCGCGTACCCTAGATGTTCTCCCCCAATATTACAGACCCTGTCATACTCATGCATATTCAGGGTACACGTGCTGCACTAATTGCTGAGAAGTTGGTCATCCTCCTTCAACAGCTATCCTGAATGGAAGAAGTTTAACGGTTGCAATCAAAAGGAGCTGGAAAAGAGCAAGAACTGTTTAATTACCAAAAAGGGCAGCCAAGAGCCCCATACGTTTGCGAATATGGGTGGAGGATTCACAGGATTACAACGCTAACCATGAGCGTTCGTGCCAAGCAGAGACGACAAAGGGAACGCAACACCGAAATCCTAATGAGGCTGTGAGTGGTACGTACAGAATGCATCTGTAGCAGGGCCTAGACGGACAGACAACTGTGAAAACTAGGTAGTTTTCGGAAAACTCCCGACGGGAAATGGAAGCATTGACGAAGGATGCATTACGCACGTCTATGTGCAACGGAGAATATACGATAGAAACAGGAGGTATTGACAAGTAGCGCATTACGCATGTTCATACGTGGCTTCATGCAAAGCTTGCATAAGAAACGAGGCGCACGTTGTGGATTATACTGAGTATAGGTGGGTTATTTTCACCATCAAGGGTCGAATTGTAACATGAGAAGGTACAAATGTTTAGATTAGAGCTACTTTGCCTCTAGCCCATTAAGGGCAGGCCTATGGTATTGCGCTCCAGCTGCAGGGCTGATCTTGATACATGCGCAACATAGAGATCATGCATGTTACCATATCGGGACTTTCTGATTCCACGCGGTCAAAGGTTGGCCATATTACCAGAAGCTGCGTAGTTGCTGCTACAGACCGCCGTCCTGGCACTTCAAGACAGAATACGAGTGGGAGGGTCTGCATTCACTCGTTGGCAGAGCCCTGTTTCTTTACCAAGAATTAGAACCGGCTACTGGAGGACCGTCAACGATCGCAATTCTGTCGCCTCCGCCGTTATTAATTGAGCGATCAGGGAAGTAACTAACCCTATACGATCCCAAGAACGTTTCAAAGGACCTCAAAAGTTCTTGCGCGTGTACTTCGCCGACGCCCCAAAACAGAGTCCTTGAGAAGACACTTTCTTTTCTTTTGCCATTTTATGCGGAATATTCTAATACGTCTACGAGAAGTGCAACGAGTGGGCGACCTTGCCTGCAAAACAATGCCGCCCATGCAGTACGCCTGCATACCAATTCTTCCTTATCAGTTGCGGGCTGATTACCTCGAAATGGCTTGGTCTGGAACGATGACAGACATGTTGTTGGACACTGGCGCGGATCACAGTGCTACCTTTGACGGGCTAAACGCGTGGCAGCGACTAATACCTTTTGAGGAACCAACTGGGAGACTTTGCTTAGTTGCATCTTATGAGTCTTTTGTTCCCCCAGGACACAGATTCAAATGGCTTGATTCCAGCCTACATTGTGGAATCCGAAGAAGTGTATCGATTCACTGCACTTACAGTCCTCGAATCTAGTGACTCGAGGTCCCGCAGAGTGTTAGTGACGGTGATCGGGACCTTCAGGGAGGCTGTGTTCCAGCTGAGGGAACATCTTACTCTTGATATATGAAAAAGGATAGTGGGAAGCAGAGTTCGAGGAGTAGAGAGTAGTCATGCTGTTGTTACTGCCCTTGTGGTCACGGTTATTCTTCGAGATCAAGTTTGCTTGGCAATGACGCATTTCCTCACGCATACCTTAAGGTACTACACGATCGAGCATGCATTCAGATAATTGGTCACCTTCACCTACTTCAGCTGCCCCAATCCAAGTTTTAAAGTCCATTCTGTATTGATGTAGAGTCAAGGGGCCAAGTTGCCTGGTGTTACCCGATGTGGACCCGCTTACAAATGCTACCTTAAGGTACATGGCACGCGACCATTGGAAGCTTTCGAGCTAGGGCAGATTTCCCTTCGTGGAACTCGGCGCATGACATCATTACCAACCATGTCCATCTGTGTGGACAATCGGCTCTCGTAGGATTAACGCCTTGTAAAGTGCGGGGCACTGCGAAGCGAACATGGGTGGATATAAAATGCGGCGGTTTTTGAACACCATCTGCTTGGAAAGATCTCCATGACGCGCGCGCGCACCCACTATCTAATATCGCCGTTGAGATCATCTAGACTTGCTCCAGGATATTTACAGGATTGTTATTATTGTAAATTCGATCCAGAACGGGCCTTACCCAACGGTTGGAAGCGACAATGTCGTCCCATCGCGACCCTGTCCCGTCTCCGGACCTGAACATACCGGCTTCATCATCTACCGTCTCCATCTCCATCATCGATACAACTCTAAACCTCAGCGGAATGCCCTGCACTATGTTCTTCGGCCCAGACCAACCCGGCTTCACGAAACTGGTCAATGTGGGCGCCTATTCCTTCCTCATCAGCCACCCGCAACTGGACCGCCACCTCGTCTTCGACCTTGGCATGCGCAAAGACTGGGACACCGTGCCGTATATCAGGAAAGTTGCAGAATCGGGTGTGGAGATCGCCGTTAAGAAGAACGTGCGCGAAGTGCTCGAAGACGGCGGCTTCGATGCGAAGAAGCTGGAGGCGGTGATCTGGAGTCATTGGCATCTCGATCATACCGGGGACCCGGGGACCTTTGAGAAAAGCACTGCGTTGATTGTGGGACCAGGGTTTAAGGAGAATATGTTGCCGGGATATCCTGCGAATCCGGAGAGTAGCTTCCTAGAAGCTGATTATGAGGGCCGCGAGTTGAGAGAGATTAGCTTTGACCGGGAGGCGGCGCTTAAGGTTGGACAGTTCAACGCATTCGACTATTTTGGCGATGGGTCATTCTACCTCCTCGATGCGCCAGGGCACACGATCGGTCATATGTGCGGACTGGCACGCGTGACTAGTGATCCGGATTCGTTCATCCTGATGGGCGGGGACACCTGCCATCACGGAGGAGAGTTTAGGCCATCAAAGTATATGCCGCTGCCTGCGAACGTCGAGCCAAACCCATTTACAAGCCTTTCGGCACCTACCGTGCCATGTCCGGGGGCAATGTTTGATAGCGTGCTGCGCGACGGCGATCCGACTCGCACCATCTATGATCTCTCGCCAACTGGTGTGCACTTCGATGTCGTCGAAGGCACGAGGACAATCGAGAAGCTCCAAGACGCAGATTGCAAAGATAACATCCTGGTTGCTGTCGCGCATGACACGACGCTACCGGGCGTGGTGGATTTCTTCCCGAAGACGGCAAATCACTTCATGGAGAAGGGCTGGGTAAAGGCGCTGAGATGGCGATTTCTAAGGGATTTTGCGAAAGCAGTCGGGTACGAAGGAAAGGTCGAAGGGAGGGGCGCGGATTGGGCGAGATGGAACAAGACTGATTGATCGATAAGTTGATGGGTATGAAGTAAAGTGATCTTAATCAATTTTGTGGTATTTGAATTTACATCATTTTGCCCTTGTGTCTTGGGATTCGATTAGATTAGTGTGATAGTCCGCACCTTGCCTTCATCAAACCATGCCTCATTCTCAACCTGAAAGTGTCCAATGCGACGATACCGCTTGTCGTCGACCTGTTCCAGTAGCAGCCCATCTCTTGCTGTCAATCGAAGGGCCTCTAATACTGTGATAGCATTGTCGCTATCAACATCAAAAGTACAGCATGCCACGCAATGAGTTCCCACTTCTTCTTGTGACTCAAGTCTGCTGGGCAGATTAATATCCACCAGCAGATGAGTGTGCCCATGCGACCGACTATCTGACCGCCTCAGGGTTCGAGAAATCGATCTCACTGTCTTCAGGACGCCTTCGAAATGCAGCTCGAACGCTCGCGGAACCGTCAACGACTCCCGAATCGGGTCAAGGAAGTCATCTATCCCGTCGTGGGACAAATGTCGTACTCGCCAATTCGCAGTCTCGGTTAAAAATTTCCACCTTAGGATTCCTGGTAGTCCGGATCCAACCGTCGATGGACCCCCAAGACCAGCTTGGCGCGCGATGCGGCCATCTCTTCCGTGCCTTTGGAACCGTTTTCGAAGCGAATCCGTAGGTCCTCCATAGCAAGCCTCTTATCATATCATTCTCCCACAGTCCGAACATGTATTTGCACTTGACTACATCTCGCATACGCTTTGCCACGCCGGCTAGCGCTGCGAACTTGTCGTCGGGATTCGTCATTTCGCGCTGGGAGTAGCTTGACACGAAGCGGTTCCAAAGTTGGAAGATGTGAGCTTCGGTATCGTTTTCCATGCCTTTCGAGAACGAGAAGACGTTGCCGAGACTCAGTGGCTGGTGGAGAATTGATTCCCAGTCCTTGGCTTGTTGTGCTCGCAGTGCCCAATCGCCATTCTCGTAGCGACGTAGTTTCTGGCAGAGGAAGCTAAACTGCGACTCACCAAATGAGAGAAGCCGATTGCTCAGCTCTGACTCCTGGAAAGTCCATGCGCGTGTGTCAATGGGACCGCTGCGGTTTATATTTGGGAGGCCAAGGTATGCAGTGGACTGCGCCACCTGTTCAGTGACTCCTGGGGCCTGATAGGGGAAGTAGTTAACTTTGCAGGGTGCCACCTCTGGTGCAGACCGGTCATTGAGAAAGCCTTCTGAGCAATCCGCAGCACATGCAATTGATAATGTAACATACGCATTACGATAGTACTCCGCCATGTTGGGAGCCTCTGCTTTGAAGTCTGATAGATCCTGCTCTTTTTGAATGATACATAACGCATCAATCCAAATGTACTGAATCCCTAGCTCTTTGGTAATCCTGATGGCATCTTGAATGGTCCTAGGTAGCGAATTTGGATCTATTCCGCTTGTCGTGAAATCTCGAATTGTATCGTTGGTGAGTAGAACGTTCTTGCCGCTGGTTCTCCAGCAATACGACAGTGCAATATATCTAGCCTCTTTCCCGCGACTTGTCACAATTGTAGGCGTCGCTGAAACGTCGACAACACGGGTCGGTAATTGAGGCAATTCATTCGGGGTGCAAGCATGTCTCTCATCGCAGTTGCGTATCCATCTTCCCATAAGTCTGACTCCTTGGATGGGGTTGAAATGGAGCGGGCGTGACTCTAGATACCTCGAGGCAGGTGTTCCTAATGAATGGTATCAGTCTGATCTCGCTCCGGGTCTACCTGCGCCTTACCAGGGTCGGCATACACCGAAATCTCTGTCTCCAAAGTATTAATTAATGTTCCTTCCTCCAAGTCTTTCCCTACTCGAATGGCTACTCGATCTCGTCCGGTCACTTTTCTGCCAGTGTCGTCAAACATGCCTAAGAGATGGACGGATGTGTCAGTATCAGCTTCTCGTCCCACGGCATGTCCCTGGAGAAGTTGTTCAAATGTTGCCATGGAAGTGCTCAATTGGACTTTCGTATAGATAAGGAGACAAAGGTCACACCCAGCGTCGGCCGAAGCTTTCAGTGCTTTAAAACTAGGCTGGTGCTCGATCTCGATGTAGCGAATGTCAGCAAGATTAAAGGTTCGACATGAATTGCACCGCATTGTTGTAACGTATTGGTTCGATGCTCGCGCATGCAGCGTAGGATGGTTGAAGACCAGAAGTGGTCGAGTCCCGAACTATGGCGACTGGGTGCCTCAAGCTTGGCGACCTTACGTCATCCCTCACGACGAATACAAGGGGAGATAATTTCCCACGAAAGGCACTGCGCGCCAACCCTCGTCGACGACAGGAAGCCGTTCCGCGATTAAAATTGCGTAGAAGTGCTGGCCGCAGCAGCTTTTCAGAGCTTTCAGATGTTGGTGGTCATGGATGCGACAAATCGTAGACAGCAAGGCGTAAAAAGGAGGCTGTATCCGGTACCTTAGGTATGCGGGACTACACCGGGTAGGTCGAGTCTGGTGAGAACACTGTCGATATGTGATTTCAAAATTGCCCTGGAGGGTACCGCAGCAGGAATATAATCCTTACTTCGAAGGCTTGTAGTCAATCTGTGCAAGCCTACCATACCGTCGACCACCGAAGCTATGTCAAAACAATAGAATCGGAGGACTCGGGTTAATTCCAGGGCATCACTCTCGCTAGAGGTGCTTCAAAATCTGATCTAGCAGCTTGAGTCGGATCATGGGTGTGATGTTGAGGTTTGTCAGCCCTGATTACAGCTGATTTGCGAGTTGACATGGCTTCGGGCTGGAAACAGACTCCCACGAAATTGCCATGTAATAGATTATTCGCTTCGTATTTGCAATATCATGCTGAAGCTTTCGAAATGAGGCCTTGCGCCTGTAGTATTCTGTGTTGCCGGAAGTAGCGAGTATCGCAATGTCGTGGTGCATGGCGAAGTCGAATGAGACAACCGCGAATACGAATCTTGAGGACTAGCACAATGATTAGCGCTAGGTCCATGTGTGTTCCCGTTGTTGGATGATAGGAAAACCCGGGGTGCTGTTGCGGTGCATCTCGTTAAGTGATGTCATCCAATTTGCATAGATGAACTCCAATGTGGATATACGTTTAGCGAAGCCAATATGAATCGTATCCAGCAGCTTGATAACCGGAACTGACATTAGCCTCACTACCACAAAATAGATTCATGGCGGTCATTCCAGCTCCTGGAGTGGCAATTGGTCGGCTTGCCCGCTAAATTTGTGTAGCCGTCGGGAGGTGTCGCTATATTTGTCTCGTGTTGGATACAAGTAAGGCTAGATGATCGAGGTTGGATGACATCGAAGATGGTGGTACGCGATTTCGTGGATATTTAAATCGATGGATCGACGCCGCTGGACTGCAAACAGTACGACCCTCCACTCTTATCACAATACATTATCCAATACTTCGGTCAGACCCATCGACCCATCGACCCATCGACCCATCGCAAACCTCCCTCATACACTTAGACTTCATATCATCCTCAGCATGAAATTCCTCATCGTCGCCGCGCTCGCTGCCGTTGCGCTTGCTTCCCCCAAAGACCCTTACCCAGCTCCTTGCGGTCGCTCTGATCCGTCAGGTCTCTGCACCACGAAACCGAAATGCTACGATTTGGGTGGATTTTGGGTACAGAGGGACTGCACCTTCTACAACGTCCTCGATATTGGCTGCTGCTATGACATCCCCGAGAAGGAATAGGCGAAAATGGGCAAGCATACCGGTTCGCATGGGTCGCTGGAGTCAACGGCAATTAAGAGGAATAGGTTTGGAGACAGCAATGGATGGCTGATACAGGGGACTTGCTTTGCACGTATATGCCGTGACCATGACGTACTTGCACCTTGCTGGATGTGCCGCTTTGATCTCCCAGGACAACCGTGAAGTCATTGAAGGGATAGCGCGACGATATTCCAGAATGGAGATGCCGCAAAGGAAGTCAAAAATGGATATGGCGCGTGCAGTGATGAGATGATGTTGACAGAGAGTTGAGAGATTGGAAAGCCCGCGCCGAAACACTGGGGCCTTGCTGACTAAACTCCGGGTCCGCGGAAAACTCCCCGTCCCATGCCGATTTCAGAGTCATTCATCTCGTCCTGCGGTGACGTTTTCTTCAACTTTGCGATATTCATCGAAAAACTTTGCGCATTCATCTTCGGTGTGTTTCTGGACGTCCAGCCGGCCTGACCTCCGTCGTACCGATTCACCTCGGGTCATTACGCGCTCCATTTCCGCGATCGCCCGAAATTTCTGCTGCTTCAGCTTCGGGACAGTGATGATGGTTATGAACATGGAAAATGCGCCGATCGTGCAAAGAGCGCTATGAACGTCTTAGACATGATACGCAAGCACTAACAAGAACATGTAAGGACCTTTTTTTTTTCTAGCAATTTTTTTCGTCTCTGAATCGCGCCTTGCGCCGAAAAAAGTATCACCTCCCAGCCATATCATCCTTCTCCAGTGAAAGACAATGTCTCTGCAGAAAATCAGTACTATGAATGCAACATAATGGTGGCATTTGCCCAAATGCCGCCTTCACACCCACCTTCTTTGCACAGAGATTCTTCCCTCTCACGCGTCCCTGCCCGACTCATGTCTTGGCAAGGGTACTCGCAACCAGTCTGTCAATATTTTCAAAGACGGCTCGTTTGAAGAGCCTTTTTTAAAACCTCGCGAGTATCAACAACTGTGTGAACAAACGCTACCTCAGAAGACGAGAACATTCACTAACATAGCTACTAGTACCACGGTTTTGCACCTCCGACAGAGAAGTCAGGTTCCAATACGCGGTGATAGATACACCTGATACGACTCGGAGGTTGGTGCGTGCCAATCGAGCTGGTTGACGCGTTCTACAGGACGTGGAAACAGACGATACGATGCGACACTCCAATGTCGTCGGTTCGGTGCCAAAGCGCTTGCGATCGCCATCGCCGCAGACTCGATCTGCTAAGAGGAAAGTTGCACCACCGGCTGTGAGCGCAGACAAACCCACCCTCATTCGAATTATTCGCGAATATGGGATCGCCAAATCAATAATATCGCATCTTCAGCCAGAAGACCTCGAGTCCCTAGCATCAACATCAGAGGAGACATACAATGCGCTTTGCCCTAATGCGCAAAGAAGCCTCTACAACTTCCTGAGGTCGATGCCTTGCGATGGCCGCGGCATGGCGATCCGCGATAACATGCACCAAAAGTCCGACTTCTTCCAGGGTTGCCCCAACCGCGTATACGCGGTCTGTGGGGCCGTGGATCAATCTCGCGATGTCGAAACCCGCCCCTGTACCAGCTGCGCGCATACGACCTGCGACGAGTGCCGAATCCACGTTGTATATCAAACTAGGTATCTACCAGCAGACGAGCCGGACGAGATGGCTGCCTTCAGTGGCTTTGTGCTGCTCTTCCCTGAAGAAATGGACATTCAGAGCCCTGCTCATTTCGACGTTATGAACGGAGAGCGCTGGGACGATCCTGCAGAAACAGGAGCGGGACCCTACCATGATCGAGGCTTCCTGGGCATTCCACTCAGTTCGTCTACCTTCGCGCCCGAAGAATCCATCGCCGAGCTTCTGGATTTCGACCTCGGCGATGACGTATTCGAACCGAGCTCGTCCGGATGGCACTACCCGACCGCAGTCACCAAAGCTTTCGCCGAAGTCATCAGTATACAGAAGAAGGCGCTATGTGAGCAGTGTTTTATAGCACAGTGTGCTAGAGATTCTGAAGGGTCTACCCAGGATTGTCACTGCACACTAAAACGCCTCTTTCTCGACCGCTGGCTTTGCATCCCTTGCTACCAGAGAGAAATAGAGGATAGAGTGGTACTGCCAGGCGATAGGAGACCCAACTGCAGTCAAAGAGTACCCCGGACATCGATGGGAAATAAGGTTATCATATGCACCTGCGGGAGGCATTTGAAGGAGAGGAGCATTTGCACCTGGTGCCATGGCGAAACCGTCTACCGCTGTTTTCCATATCCGATGCAACACCTTGACTGAGACATGGCTCGAACAAGCTGCGTATCCACCACGCCTCTACAATAGCACCACTTCATTATCAATACTGCCTGTTTAGAATCTAATTTCGCGAGGCTGTGGTGCATCGAGTCAACCCGACAAAGCAGCTCGACCACACCGAGGACCACAACCTGAGTCCGCCTTGGCGCCTCTTTCCTCCACCATTTTCGCTCCTGTTCCTGTACTATTCCTGTATATTCCTCTCCTGTATCTGTACTCCTCGGTTAGTGAAAATACTTATACAAAATTTTCGTTTTCGATTACACCTGGCGCATGGAAATAGCACTCTAAAAATACCCATATGCACTGGCATGAGGAATACTGCTGACAACAACGCTGATCTAGCTAGGAAGCCCCCGCTCATCCTATCTCGACACTTTCCACAGACATCCATCACTAGATCACGATCCCATATCACGATCCCCATCATCCCGTTGTTTCAAAGGGATCCTTTTTGGGCGACTCGCCTCCTCCGAGCGAACGTCCACCTCCGCGACGTACTCATAGGTCGGAAGTACGAGCTCACATCACCTGATCGCGAGGCCTCCCAATCCCTGATCCCTTCCAGCGCGAGTGAAACCTTCGGCGAATCGGCCCCGGCAACACGAGCGTTCACCAGCGGCTGTTCCTCGAGACATACTTTCTTAATATGCGGGTTACATTTAACAATCATGCCGATCCATTCAAGAAGGTGTTCGAAGTACATATTACGCTCGAACCAGGAGTTGGAGATCTTATCCTAAGGTAGAAGGGCGAATACTGCGGTGCCAAAGGCCAGCTTCAGTGCCCACCACCGTCCTCCATTCTCCACCATGACCTCCAACTCTTCCCACTTCTCCGGACTGTTCTTCAGGGTCGGTTGCTTACCATGGCCAGTACATCCATGTATCTTGGATAGAGCGTCCTCGTATGTTGCGGTCTCGAGGCTCTTGCCTTGTCGCCCAGTCTTCTTTCTCTGTTTCGTCAAGGAAGCCTAAATTGTTTAGTACTCGCCGTATAGCTCGGCCAGTAAGAAGCGGTGCGAGAAGCCGGTCATTAGATTAGAGCCTTCATTCATGCGAGCGGCCTGGTATACATGGCCGATGCAATGTTTGTGGAATTCCTGCCTACTGGTGTTGACGTCGAGGGCGCTTTGCGTGAGGACGAGCGGCGTTATACCGCCCTGGGCGCCCCGCCAGAGAGTCATGAACTTAGCCCAGTCCTGCTGCCTTGGGAAAGTTCCCGCAGACGCGCGCTACGCCGCAGCCACGGCGCGTTGTCACGGGATTATTTCCAGTTGCACCGACATCGAGCACGGAAGAGCGCTCTTTGATTCATTCGATCCAATGAGGAGTACATTCTCCTCTGCTTACACTCAGGCTACCTCAACCTAATCTTCCACCAACTACTCTAAAGGTTCGTCCTCATGGAACACTAGCGCCCTAACCTCAATAGACTCCCTCGTGTCCCTGTCTTCAGTCCCTTCCACATGAAAGGCCGAATGCGGCACGCGTCTCGCTCTTCCATCGAGCTTCGAGTCAAAGCACTTAATGAGCAACACCTCATCAGGCGTCAAGTTCTTCTTGTAAAACCACCTGTCCCACTCATCAGCTCAAGTACTGGACCTGGGCTACCAGCACGTGTCACGACTTACCGATGCTCCGGACTATACGCTACTGCAAACGTCTCGCCCTTGCGGTTCGGATAGATAAGCGGTACCACCACAAGCTCATCGTCCTTGACACTACCAGCATCCGCGACCGCCAACGGATCTCTCTGCACAGTCTTCATCGGACGCCATACATTGATGATCTGCACGCGGTTTTTCAGCAATGTTGCTGCCTCCTCCGGAAAGTGATGCGAAACGCGGTTGAGCGAAGCAGCATAGGATTGATCGATATGCACCTGTCGCACAGGACCGTACATGCGATCTGCTGTAATTTTCCCGTCGTCATTGGGCGGCTGACGGCGGATCGTGTGGTCAAATATGAAAACACGGGATGCGCCGGTTCTGTAGAGTTGCGTGAGCATCATTTACTTCGATTTCAAGTACACGAAAATGCTATACGTACGCGTCCTTGATCAATTTCTCAGTGTCAGGGTAGTATACTTTCTTAATATGGTCTTCGTCAAGGAAATCCTTCTCGGGACTCGTATGCCTGTAGATTTGGAAGCCTTGTTTGTCAAGCGAGAACTGCTCTTCTTTTCCTGTTACATCGCGCACAGTGACGGAATGTGTTGCCATCGGGCGGTTGTATGTCTCTGGTCGGCCGATGTAGATCGGCTCTTCGGAGAGGCCGTCTTCTCGACATATATGATAGTTGAGTGTTGTTTCTACATCGTGCGGTTCGGTGGAGTTGGAGTGGGGAGTTGGAGTGTCCAAGGTCTGGCGGGCGGAGGAGGGCGTGCTCTGGAGATATTGCAATGCTGCGGTGGTCATGGTTGCTGTTGATAAGAGAGAAGCAAAGAGACAGAAAAGGAGTGTCTTAAATGAGAGAATAGCATGCGGCGCTGGAGCGCGTCTTATAAGCAGTGTGGCACTTTGGTTATCCTGACTTCTAACATCCTGGGATTTTGACTCCCCAACAAGACCTCATTCGCTGCAGGCATGTGCGATTGCATTACGGTCGTTGCCCGTCCAGGAGCGTATCGAGGAATCTCGGCGAGCTCAATGATTCGCAGGATATGCCTTTTCTGTGTAGTCAGCTCTTGGCCTGTCTGGTCTATACGAGGTGTTAGAATCTCGCAGTCTGACTGTGCTCATCTCCAGACTCGTCCGCGTCCGCGTCCGCGTCCTCATCAGTCTAGTGTAGTCATCTTGGTGCGATCGCCAAGCACAGTCATCTCCTCCTCAAGTCTGTAGTCCTTCCACTTTAGTATCAGCCTAGTCTAGCTGTACAAGTGCCAACAGATACGAACTCACAGCCCCACAAGCACAAGAGCATGAGTAGCATACTATGTGCAATCTCAGGGCAAATCTTGAAATGGTCCTGGAAGGATCCTGTGGGGTGCCGGCCAGCAGCAACGACCGAAAGTTCGAGGTTACTCATCACGGAGACCGGCAACTCTGAACTTCCTCACGTCGAGGACTCCGCAACGGGTGCCCGACCGTTGCGGAGCGCCTACCACCCTAGCATTGAATGCGATGAGGAGATGTAAGAGAAGAGGTGTTGAGAGACGTGACGGCCTTCGCGGAGTGCACCATCGTGACTCAAACGCGCTAGCCGAAAGGGATCTAGTCACATTCGAATTTCGCCCGCGTCCCTGTCTCGAGATGCCTGCGAGATTGAACGAACGCGACATCAACAGCTCGACACGAGACGGGAGGCCGCCTTTGATGTTCTTCGACATGCATGCCGGTATGTATTGCTACACGACATGTGTTACGGTTTAATCAGATACCTTACTCCGCTGCGGCTTGTTTCGCTTCCACCTGCTCCTTATGCCTCCTCTTGTCCTTGAGATGAATCTCGACATGATTGGTGAAATACCTGCTCGGATCCTTGACGGCAATCGCACACAGCAGAGCGATGACGCCGAAGGGTATTGACGCCAGCCAGGTGATCCGGAGGCCATACGCATACGCATACCTCGCCGCACGAACGCACGAATCGAACACGCCCGCCGGCAGATCCGCGAACGCCGCCGCCTGTCCGGGAACGCCCAACAACGTGAGACCGACGGCCTCGGATAGTTCTGGGATTTGGGAGGCCGATACCCCGGCATTGAGCGCAGTGGTGCTGATGCGCTTCGCGACCTCTTTCTCCGCCGTCTGATCAAAGATGGAGGAGAATATGACGGAGCCGATCGAGCCACCGACCGAACGGAATGTACCGATGAGCCCGATAGCGACGCCGAGATCGCGCTGTGGTACGTTGAGGGAGGCAGTGGTATAACAGTTTAGAGTGATCCAGCCGAAGGGGAACATGGCAAGGAACTGGCACGCCATGAGCCAGTTCAAATTGGTGGGCGTTATGAGAGCAGCGAGGCCGAAGAAGAGCGTTTGCATGAAGACAGCGAAGGTGAGCTGGAAGTGTACATGCTTAATGTAATGCACCAGAGCGGGCACCACGACGCCGCCGATGAGTTGGCCGACACTGCCAACCGTTAGCCTACGTACTGCAAGCACATTCCCCATCATACATACCCTGACGGCATGGAGTAGATGCCAATCTTGATCGGGTCCGGCGTGTGCAGGTATAGGATGGTCTGCGCATTCAGGGCCGAGGCAGCGAAGAACACCATACCCGCTACAAAGACGAGCACGACCAGCGCAGAGAACTCTCGGAAGTTCCTGAACAGATACCAGGGGAAGATGGGATCCTTGGCCAAGTGCGCATCGTAGACGAACGCCCCCATGAAGACGAAGAACCCAATGATCAACGGAGCGAGGGCACCCGCACTCGCCCACGGATACGTATCGCCGCCAGACTCAATGCCGTAAAGGAACACGACCAAACCAGCCGTGAAGAGAAATGCGCCGATGAAGTCGAGCTCCTTGAACTCCTGCCATCTGGTCTTGCCGTCCGGGCGAGGGTGGCTGGGTGGGAAGTATACGAAGAAGGTGCCGATCAAAGAGAACGTCCCGTAGCCGATGGCCATGTAGAACATGATGCGCCACGTTGCGTGTGAAATGAAAGCGTTGGCGAGGATTGTGGATGGGACGGCCCAAGATGCTAGGTTGAATTCCGTCCAGGCAAGGCCCATGCCGCGGTACTTGTTGGGAAGAATTTCAGAGATACCTTGTTCGCATCAGCATCAAGCATCCGTCGGAAGATTCGTACTTACCAGCATATGCAACGGAAATGGTGCCGATGGAGGCGCCCAAGATGACCTCACCAGCGATGAGCTGGTTCATTGTATGTGAAGTGCCGGCAACAATGCCACCAATGATGGTCAGAAGCTGCCCGAACAAGATCACCGGTCGTCTACCGAAGACATCTGAAAGGCGACCAGCCACCGAGAATCCAACGGCTGCAGCCGCACCCCATCCTGCGGGTATCCAGAAGCTTATGTTTGCGCCACCGATCTTTTGTCCGAGCTGAACCAAGATTGGCGTGACGAGAATAAAGCCAAACATGATCGGCCCCGTGAAGGAGGTTCCGAGGAACAATGCCGAGAGTATGACGGGCCATGTAAGTTTTTCTGCGTGTTCGGGGTTGTCCTCTAGTGTGTTGATCAGTACGTATGCTCTTACGCGCGTGTATGAGCTTACCTAGAGCTGCTTTATGTGGGTCTTCGTAGCCCAAAGGAAGTACTGCGTGCTCTTGATGAGCGATAGCCACCTCCTTCTCGACATCACGATGATGCTCTGGTGTATCCTTCATTGCGCCCAGTAGTTTTCGCGTCAGCTCGGGCAACGGAACGCGATGGGACCTGTCGTCCAGAATGTGTTTGTAGCACTCAGTTTACACTTCAAATAATGATCGAGAGAGTAGGGCAACGAGACAAATTCTATGCTGAAGCGGTCTGGATCATCTCAGGACAATGCACCGAAAAATCTTAACTAAATGGTTCCTGGGCAGAAGAGCTTAAATCTTTTCATCTCGACGCGCCCTGCTACTCCCCGCGGGGCTAGCGCTGGTGAAGAACCCACAGGGCGTTTAGCGATCAAACTCGTCTGCGGGGAAATGTGGGGTTGGCACCCATTTCATCCGGGAAAGCATTAAATGAGTCGGGAAGACGATGAAACGTATATGGACGCGCCTCGATTACGATTCGGTTGTCCCTATCACTATCACCAGGTGGTATATGTCCGTTTGATGACGTCGTCCGGCCTCCGACAACTCGAACAATCTTCAACGTCCGGATACCCATCAACAGCGGCCGAGGCAACGCCCATCTCCGATGACTCCAGTGTATTTCTCCAACTCGCCATTGCCGACAGTCGCTAAAGTGTGGGGCTACGAAAGGCAACACTTTCCCGTGATCCTCCACTTCCCGTCCGTGCTGACTTGATCTCTCCTCGTACCAAGTCGCGGACTGACTCAAATGTTTTTTCATCTCTTAGCTCGACCGCCATCAAGCCTCGTTGCAACAACCTGACTCTAAGTCAGTGGGGCCTGTCCGGCAGTGGTCATTATTGTCCGTCAGCTTCCGCGAGGCTGAGAGGGGCAAACGTTCACGATGGCTGTTTTAGATAGCATCCCAAGGGAAAAGAAGGCGGTGTTAGGGGTGGTCGTTCTCGGTGGCGTGTTGTATGCTCTATGCACGGTTGTATACCGACTCTTCTTTTCGCCGTTGGCGAAGATCCCGGGGCCTTGGATCACAAGGATTAGCAGTATTCCGGAGGCCAAT
The DNA here is from genome assembly GCA_019022785.1 of Pseudomonodictys pantanalensis. NCBI lineage: Eukaryota > Fungi > Ascomycota > Dothideomycetes > Pleosporales > Parabambusicolaceae > Pseudomonodictys > Pseudomonodictys pantanalensis. Next base: position 18,344 of record JAFHBV010000505.1, read on the forward strand.
GCGCTGAAAGATCAGAAGCGGACGCGATGGGTGCATGAGTTGTTCGAACGGAATCCAGGCGCTGTGGCAGTTCGCACGGGGCCAAAATCAGTCTCATTCAATCATCCAGATGCGATCAAGGCAATCTACGGTATGCATTTTGCGTTCTCTGAGATTTTGAGTTCTGATCAATACTACAGGCCATAATAAGGGCAAGGAGGAGTTCGGCAAGTCCCCTTGGTACGATGCCTTCTCCACGACCGGCGAGTCTATGTTCTCTACGCGCTCAAAGAAACGCCACGCTATGAAGCGCAGAATGGTCTCCCATGGCTTCAGTGCACAGAGCCTCCAGCTATTCGAGCCGTACGTCGACATGACGCTCGCAAAGTTCATGAAGAAGATGGACGAGTTTGCAGCTACCCAGGAGCCGTTCGACATTTATTTCTGGTACGAGCTGTTTACCATGGATTTGATGGGCGAATTGGCTCTCGGCAACAGCTTTGGTGTTCTGGAAGCCGGCAAGCCTGCGAGGTACTCGACTCTCGTGGAGGAATCGCAGCGGTACGGCAATTTGAGCGGCATGCTGCCGTTTGGAAAGAAGAACGTGCAGGTGCTGAGCTGGCTACCTATTCCGTATGTGCAGAACCTGTGGAAGTCGAGGGTGGAGTATCTAGAGTACGCCAGGGTTGCGCTTGAGAAGAGATTCCAGGATGATCGAAAGCAGCTTCTGCCGAGCGGGAAGACACGCCAAGATATCATGCAGCGCTTCATCGAGGCAAAGGATCCAGAGACGGGTCGACAGATGGACTTTGATGAGTTGCGAGCGGAGACTTCTTCATTGATGTAAGTGATATCTTCACGAGCACTTATGGATAGCTAACCAATATTCTAGGGTCGCTGGCGCCTCTACAGGCAGCGTCACAATGAACTGGATGACCTACTACCTCTGCAAAAACCCCGCCGTCAAAGCACGCCTTGTCTCCGATCTCGAAGCTACCTTCCCCGACAACCTCTCCGGTACTTCACCCCTCTCTTTCACAAAACTCAACAACGTCCGCCTTCTTGAAAACGCCGAAATTGAATGTCTTCGCATGCACCCACCAATCGGTATCGCCATGCCCCGCGACACCCCACCCCAAGGTGCCGTAATCTGCGGTGTGTATATCCCCGGCGGCGTCGCAGTCGGCGTACCCGCCTCAACAATCGGCCGCGATGCCACCGTGTATCACAAACCAGACACATGGAACCCAGACCGCTGGAGTGAAGGTACGGATAAAGAGCATCTCGCGCTCATGAAGACGTGTTTCCTGGGCTTTGGGTTTGGAAGTCGACAGTGCATTGGGCGGAATGTGGCAAATCAGTTTGTGATTAAGATGATTGCGACGTTGTTTATGCGGTATGAGGTGGAGCTCGAGGATAAAAGGTTGGTGCTGGGGACGAAGGAGTTTACGATTATCAAGCCGGATCGGAAATATAATGTGATTTTGAAACCGAGAAGGAAGTAGGTGAAGAGGGAATGGGAGGGATTCAGCGGCGTCGAAGGAGGTAGACGCCGATGATGGCGGCGGTTGCGAGGAGGGCTGGTGTGGTCCAGGGGGATGTGGCGAGAGTGATCGTTGAAGCCACATTGGCGGTGTAGGTGGATTGGAGATCAGGGGCAGGCTCCACTGCGTGCTTGGTGTTTGGTGCGCAGATATCCAAGTTCTCTTCAACGATGATGACCGGCTCGGCAATCTCCATGTTCTCGGCAGCTTCGGAGGTTTGCATCTCCTTCCCAATTTCCTCTTTCTGTTCTTTGTATGTCGGCGTCGTGGGCTCGTCAGAAGAGGATATCGTCTCAGCCTCAGAATCCTGGTCCTCGTCCTCGACCACAGCATCTTCATCTTTGACACTGCTCTCTTCAATAGTCTTCTCTTGAATGAAAGCACCCTCATCCTCGCTCACCTCCCTGCCGTCAATTACCTCCTCTTCACAGATCGTCTCCACCTCCCTCAACCCACTCCGCTTCCAGGTCATCGCCTGCCCTTTCTTCACCAACCCGCGAGATAACTTCTCATCCCTCCAATGTCGGTAGTATTCCGACCTACGACATGCATTCGAGCTAAGTTCGGGGTATGCAGGTGGTCGATGCGGATTTTCGCAAACAACGAAGATCGCACGCCAGGACATGTTGACTAGCGGCAGCGGCGGCGGAGAAGGATGGTAGTAACAATAGATTTCTGGGATTGGCTCCGGTTCCGGAGCACCATTGGCGATAACGGGGCCTGAAGGAAGAAATGAAGAGGCTTCGAGATTGGGAGAGCCTTTGACAATGACACGGCTAGGACCGCATGGGGTGAGGTTGTCGGAGAGGAAATGGGATTCGGGACGCGTTTGGGAAGACTCTTGCTTCTCGACTTCGTACATTACCGTCACTGATGCGTACTTCTCGTTCTCGCTCGGCAGCTCCACTGACTTCTTCTCGGCCTCAGTGCTGCGACTTCGTATCTTCGACGGCGCGCGTCTCCTCGACCTTTAGTGGGACTGCCATCTCTGCTGCATGACTTGCCATGTAGTCCTCGTAATTCCAATCATCCTCGTCGTCATCGGCCCAGTTGAAGCTGGAGCGGGGCTTGTAGATGCTGGAAGATGCAGACATTGTGCAAGTAGGGGCTAGCGTGCAGATGGGAAAGAAGTGCAAGAAGCCGATTATATGCAGGTTATTGCTCTGGAGAGTTCCTATTTTGTACGAAACAGAGCTATGAGCTTGACCGGTGGCGAAGGTACCAAAGTCGCAATGGAGTGCGGCGAATAAAAGTGAGAAACTTCATCTCTGCAGCAACGAGCAGTGAGTCGGCACAACGCGTACCCCCAAGAATAGATGAGCTCACACTGTTTCCTAGCGTACTTCCTCTTTTGATATATAAGACACCTCCGCGCATTGCCATTTTTCCCGAACTCGCCTCGCAACCCAAGATTTTGATCAGCCTCAACCACGGTTTTGGAGTCCTGTCATACGATCGATATTTATTGCGAACCACCACAACCTTTACAATCGAACCCGAAATCTGCATCACAATGTACGGTGCACAATCCATGATGCCGGTCCCCACGATCGTCATCCACCCTCCTGACGCCCCTCACGCCAACGAGTTCAACCTGCCGCTTAGCGGCGTTAGCATCGATTGCTCTTTCCTCCATGCACCAACTCGAAACCGATACGGTCGTCTCAACACCAAGCGCTTTGCTTGGAAAGTTGCCACGTGGACGCCCGATCGCGAGATTACGAAGGAGAAACGTGCGCAAGAGAAGAAAGTATGTACGGCAGAGGTGGAGGTTGAGTACAATTCTTACAAAATAATACAGAAAATACGTCACCAAATATGGAAGGAGCGGAAAGAGGAGGAGCGCAAACAGCGGGCTATTCGGCGGCAGTTCAAGGGGGTTGCCGAGGCAAAGATGCTTGCTGAGACAATGGAGAAGAAAGACGCGGTTGTTGGCGATATTTGAGAGGGCAAGCAGGGTGAGACGTCTATCATCAAGGAGAAGCCGCAGCTCACGATCAATGCGATGCATACCGACGAAGTTTCGCCCGTCACTTATAAGACACGCATCCAGAGCCGCAACCGAGCATCTATGAAGCGTCTCAGCTTCACCTGTACTGACGATATCGCGCCGCCTCCCTACCACAAGGTCGAGATGCATTCTCGCCCGTTATCTCCATACGACTTTACGCTCAAGAAGGTGTTATTTGGGTCTGCAGAGCTTGAAAATCTTGGTATTTGGTCATCACAGCCACCATTGATCGTTGGCTTGGCAATGACTTCCGCGGGGCCATCACCAGAGGTTTTGGTGAGAGACGAGATCTCCCCTAGAGATACCGTTGCCACATGGCAAGGTTCTCATAACAAACCTCCTCCTCGAGCGACTACCACGGACAAGCTAGTCATAAACTTCTCCTGCACCGACACCCTCAAAGACGATGTCGACAACGACGACGAGGTCATGGCCACCATACCCGCCTTACGTCACTCTGGCACTATGATCCCTGACAACATCGTCTTCACCTGCCCGGACGAGCTCGCCGTGCCATCGTTTCTGGCTGAGCAACCAATACATTGCGCGCCCTTCGTGCACCGACTTCCACAAGTGATGTCACCTGAGGAGCCGGTCTTTGCCTACGGCGCGTGTGTGCCCCCGCATCAGTCCCATTCTCAGCCTCCTCCATCAATGCTGGATGGGCTACCATTTGGCGCTCTCCCTGGTGCGCCGCACGCATCTCAACATACGCAGCCCAGGGTGAATGATTGGCAGCCGTATCCTCCCCATAGTCCACCGCCGTATTCGCCGATGGTACATGCAGGCTCACAATCACCCCTGGCATCAGTGCACTATGCTGGGGCACCCTATCAACCATCTTCCATGGCACAACAAGGCACGCTTTCGCCACCGCGTTCGATATACGGCGGCGCACCATTCCAGCAGCCTCCGGTGGCTTACAACTCTCTTCCCGAAACTGGCCGGGCTCCTCCGATAGCTGCGACATACCACTCTGCTCCCCCCGGACAACAGCATCCGGTTAATCAGGCTTTCCTCTCCTCCTCTCCCGTATTGCCTGTCGCAACAGGCTCCTACAACGCTTCTGTGCCCCATGATACGTCCTACGCACCCACAACCAACAACAGATTTTCATCGTCTCACATCGTCATTTATACCCCAGATCCTGCGCCAGTGCGTTCCTCCTTCCCCTCACCGCCACACTTCACCAACCCGGAGCCCACGCCGGCGCACTCCTCTCACCCTCCACCTCCTCTTGTCGCGAATCCCTCACATCCGAATACCGGCCTGTACTACGCTCCCATAGTGCGCTATCCTCCCAACACATATATCCACACATCACGATGGGAGACTTTCGACCCCTGATGTAACCACACATCGGCTATTGAGACGCCGCTCCTGCACTCTGGGTATGGGAACGGAAATGCGAATTGGCAGGACCCCTATTATTTGGGGCAGTTGATGGATTTTTTGCCCAGTCAGACTCCGGGGATGTATTGAATATATCTATTTGCAAGGTGAATGTGAATGAATCCGAAAAAGACACTCGAAGATTGCAAGAGTAAGAGGGCTGTTAGAGGCAGGAAGTGCGGGTTTCACTACACTTTTTCTACCGAGGCGCTCGGAGCTTATGGAAAATATCCACGGCAGGATTCACCTACTCCTTGCCAGATTCAGCATGTTCTGGAGAACTATGATTAGTGTCGAGCTTTACATTTGCGTGCCTTTAGCGTTTTCCTTTCAGCACTTCAATATTTGCGATCCTGCATGTTGTGTCTATATTAGCAGGCACGCGTTCATATACCCCGTTGTCTGAACGATCGATTGCTAGAAAGTTGCGAGAAATGGGGAGATAAGTGTGTGGCTTTTTGTCATAATATAATTACTGGTAGATTTTTAGGCTGCACGAAAGAATGTATAACAATCAAAATAGATGGCAAATGCGCAAAGTCTTGGTCAGTAAGAGTCAATCACACCTCTAAATAGGAAGGAACTATTTCGGGTGTTACCAGGAACTCAACCCGAGCTGAACAGCGTCGACGAATCTATAGACAGAGCGACCATCGCGACGACCTTCAGGGCCGTCTTCGTCGGAGAAAAGACGTTAGATCCAAAAGGCGAACGCATGTCGCTAGACCATGCATTCGGTACGAGAGGACTGACGTCGGGTCTTCCTCAAGAATCCTCAAAGCAAGCGTTTCATAGCACAAATTCAAACAAAATGCAAGAAGGCGAATGAACATGCCATAGCTAGAAAGTCGACCAGCGATCATCCCGACCCTCGAGAAATGAGCGACTCAAGTCAGCGACTCGATCAAACAGCGCTGAAAAGAAGGGCATCTACCTACCTAAGAACCTGCCCATCAATGCAAAAGCGTATCTCTAGCCTCACAATGACGGCAAAGTCCTTAGCTAGACTTTTTCACTTCCCACAACCATAATCTCATCCGGCTCCCCCTGCCC